>JAHZMV010005377.1:0-14867 GCA_027743765.1 Coecobrya sp. COE2 | reverse complement strand
TTACAGCTTCGCAAAGTTTGAAATTAACGTGGACGTCCATGACTGGTGCTATCATTTTGCACACGAGTTTAGTTTACCCAAAAATTTGAATTGGGCATTTCCCCAAAATATGTGTGTGTAGCTGACTGAGCTGAATGGAATGCCTGGTCACGTAAATCATTGTAAAAGCATCACATGGCACGCATCTCTCTTTACTGGTGTAAATACCAAGTTACACATATTCTCCATAATACATTAAATCTATTCTTAGGTCACCTCACTCACCTTCATTTCATCGAGATTGGTGATTTGATTGACATTGAATGTATCAAAACTAATTTTTTAATCATTATGAGATATTTTCATGTTACTCAGCAAAATAAAAAAATGTGAAAAGGACCTATTCAATCAAATGGCTTATGGATAAAAATGAACCACCTACATCATTAATATTTTCGATCATTCGATTACATGATAAACTACAATCTCTGATGACTGCCTTACATAAAAATGGCTCAGTTTTCCCTCAAAAAAATTATTTCCGAAAAATATTAGCTAAACTGATAATTGCCTGCCAAGCTCCAGCAGACCGTGATTATGGTTTATTATTACAGGTTGCAGTTATAAGGTAACCGTGGAACATTAGCAAAATGTGTTGTAGGCTTGCAAGCGGTTTGATGATGAGTGAATGGACACAACACGTGTATTTGGACATCAACATGATTACTTCTTTTCATGAAAGCCTATCACGTCACCCTTCTGTCTGTTCCATTTAAAAAGAATGATATTATGGTCATGTAGCAACTACCACGAGCTGAACCCCTGACAACACAAAAGACACCAGAGAAAGTTTAGTAGTCCGATTTACACACAAAGTTGTATACCTATTTGCTGTCCAACATAATCGGGAAAAGGAGAAAAATGGAATAAAACGAAGCAGAGAAAAGACCTTGCATCCCTTCTTCCGTGGACATAAAAAAGTCAGTTTTTCGACCTTACTTTTTTTTGGGAAGCACGACACTAACGTAATGAAAACTGTGTGTAACAATAAAAAATAAATAAATAATGCAAGTAACGCGATGACTTGTCAAGTAAAATCCTTTTCTAAATGGGATGCTCAAAAAATTGGTTTGTTTGTACTATTTATTTACGTGTTGACTTTGCCATTTGCCATGAGCGTGAACTTTTCAATTTGTCGTGATAAATGCTGGCGACGAGAAGGTAGAACTAACATATTATACAGAAATGGAGGCACACGTTTGATAATGACAGTAATAATAATAATAATATGTGGGTAGTATTCTGTAGCAAAAGGTAAATACAAACATTGTATATAATATTTAATAGGTAAGTTCAAACTCCTTAGATCAAAATAAACAAAAGGTTAGAGTATGTGACGGAAACAAAATAATAACTAATGACAAGACTCAAAATCCCGTCAACTCTTACTCTCGTCGAGTACGTGAGATTATTTTGTGGATCCTATTTTTTACGGTATTGATTGACACTATTAAATAGTGACAAGAATTTGGCATTTTATGCTTGTCAAAACAAAATTTTTATTTTGTTGCGCTATGTTAATATGTTTATTTGTATAAGCCAAACTAACGTTGTACATAAATATTAGCATTTCTTTTCTAAACGATACTTTCCAAGTTTCTGAAAATTTTAAACTGTCAAACTTTATGGTGGATCATGTCAGAAAAGGCAACAATTAGTTTGGCATTGCTGTTGGTGATGAATCTAGCTAAATACTTGAAACAAAGATCATCTCCCCAAAAGTTGAAGTTTTCATGTGGCCAGACTACCGTTTAATAAATAGCCGAGTAATAATGATTTTTCTTGGTTTATCTCAGGGTTTCATGCTCGCGTGGGTAGTAAAACAGCCAGCACCACAAAGCGCTATCCCACCACCATCTTACATTCTCTTCAACAATCAAAACGCCAGACTGTAAGTTAGACTAGCAACGTTACTGACTGTGTCAATAGATAATGCCAACTCATGTGTCTCTACTTTCTGCTCAAAGTAACGTTTTTTATTTAAGTGCATATAACTTTTTATATACACCTGCTCTTCAATTCGTATAGAAAAAAATGTCTCTAAATATTCACTATGCACTACATTTATTTTAAAATAGTTAGTATGCAGTATATAATGCAGTAGGACAAAATCTTCACTCAAAGTTTTATTTTGTAAATAAAACATTTTATAATTCTACAACAAGCAATTTCCTTTACTGATGGCCTGTTCCAACATAAAGTAGCTGATACATTCGTTGGTGGTAGAGGAGGATGTAGTGAACTTCAATGAGCATAATTCAATTGGGTGAATAAGTCAGTTAGCACGCAATGTAAAGAATTAAAGGAGTCGTGTAGACAAATTTAAAGAATCAAAGACGTGCTTAGTATGTACCATTTCGCATGTACAGTAGAACAAGAAAAAATTTATGGCCAAATTGTTTGTTTCTCTTGTTGCTATAGTTTCTACTGTTTCATATAAACTTAATAAAAATCCCATTCACTCAATAACTCTGCATACTGTACTATAAGTTGAGATTTTCCCCCGTCTAAAATGTGATGCAATCCGTACTCAAAGTATACATGTATTGTTTACCGAATTTCATACATTAAATTGCTAAATATCTTGTTTACTAAAAATTATCATTTTCATGTCAGTATCAACATAGGGACCCCGGCAGAATATATAATATTATAATTCCAAGTTGCAGGGCTTAGAAATAAATTACATTAAAATGAGGGCACTAAATTGGAATATTTTTAGAGAATATATGTACATATGCATCATTTTGTATTCATTTTGAAAAAAAACATAAGTGACAGTAAAATTGCAAATATTTTACGGTAATTCAAGCCGGTACAATATTGAAATCAGAATTTAGGTGTCCCTGCGTCACTCGCTTTTCTTTCTAGCAACGTGAATTGTTCAAAAAATGCTATGATACCTGAGTTTTTTTTGCCAAATAGTAAGGTCGACCTCTATTCAGACAAACTGTATCAAAAGAGGTGAAGAGGAAGTCATAGAAAATATTTGACGCAAGAAAAAAATTACAATTCCGCTATCTTCTCTCAGAGACACCTTTCCCTTGAAGGACACTGAACTCCTAACGCTCACTCACAAACTCTAATTTCTTTTTAATGGAAAATCCGTCCAACATTTTCTACTCTTTGCAAATAATGAACAAAAAAATTTATAAAGAAGAAAATAATAATAATAATTACATTTATCCAGTAGGGAAATCAAGTAGAAAATTCAACACGTATTTTAAAAACGAGTTGTCATTATTAGCTCAACTAGAAAATTATTAAAGTTGATCGAGTTTTGAGAAGGTACATTTATTTCATATTATTTGCATCTCTATACAATACCTTGCCGGGTTTTACACGAATGTATCGCACATATAACATGGTACACGCAGAAAACACAATTATGACAAAAGACCTACCTGTTCAACAATGATGGTGCATTACTGTTCGTTGAGCTTTGTGTAAAAATGGGACTGTCGAAAAAAATCCATTTGAGCCGGATGAAAAATAGGAGATAACAACCATGCGATTGGCACAAGAGATAACTATTTCGTTACTTCGTATCATTCTAGCTCAATGGCATTGTATGGTTCATAGGTCGAGATGAAATAATGTTGTTCTCTGACTTTATGGATCCACCAGCAACAACATGACGCTTTTTTCTACCTGCCTGCTGCAACTCTATTCTAGCAATGCAAAACAGTAATAGTGCAACTACGGGATCACATTCATTAAAATGTTCCTCCTCCAACAATGGCTAAATGCAATAATAATCAACCTTACCTGTAGTTTTATGTGCTACATTTATTAGTATGTGTGTGTGTGTGAATCCGTTTCACAAAAAAGTAAATCAGAATGAAAGAAGTAGTAGTAGAAAAGTAATGAGGTAAATGCCATGGCAGCAAATATCTTTTTAACATGTTGCTTCATTAAATGCAGAAATATTTTTTTTTCATTTCTTCCTAACTTTCCTTTCATTTCGTGTACATTTGAAAATTCGCAGTATTTAAATCAATTTCTTTCTTATCTTCATGTGAAAATCACTACACATCATAACCCATGGATCAAATTAACTCTGAACGATTTTTTTTATTTCTTAAGAAAGTAAGCGAGCATTTACGAGAGTTGCCATTAAATTTCAAGATGCAGCTAGTTTTTTAGGGGACATAATGTCGTCGCGTTTTTCCACCTGTACGCATTACTATACCATTTGAAACTAAGCTAATGGCAGTACTAAAATCTATAAATATAAGCATATTGCAATATATTTGGATCAATTAAATCCTGAATAAGGATGTATTGCTATACATCACACATTTATGCACGTGTAATGAACAGTTCGTAAAATTTCTATCGACAAGGTGTAAAATCCATCGTAATATTCCTTCATTCAATCACATAAAATTGTCCACCATTTCACCTTTAAGGTTTTTAGCAGACTGGTACAATCTAATTTTAATAATGTTTATGCATATTTAAACCCCTCAACGAACGAATCCGCTAGTTTTCTAGAATCTTCAGTTGAATGAATCAACCCTTCTTTAGTTAAGTTTAGTGTAAACCTCGAATTAAAAAGTTTATCACATACTTTTTTTTCAATAGGATTTTAATAGCGATCTATCTATCTATCGCTATATTTTTTTTCTATACATAATTCAATTCTGTCCTGCTGCAGATCATATATTTTTTTCCTCTATCGTACCTCCTCTATTGGGTCCTTCTTATAAAATTTTGGACTGCTTCTTTCTTTAAAGTCATCTGACCACTTTCATACTGAACTGGTATTGGATACAACAAGCATCATCAGCAGCAACGTCGTCAAATGTAAAAGTAATAATAATGATAATAATGACTGGTAACAAGTTGAAAAAACAAAATAGCAAACTGAGTGAGCAACACGCAGCACAGCATCATCATCATCATCAACAACAACGAACAACATCTCTCTCTCTCCACTACTTGAACTTGTAGTTAGTGCTAGAATCAACACTGACAATCGTAACAACGATGACGCGAAAGACATGACAAGGTTTTTCGCTTCAGCCAGCTTGTACGGACGACGACGGGCTCATAACACAACAATGAGAATTTACTACACATGTCGAATCAGACAACAGTAAATATGCGCGCATCATCACTATTACTACTACCACCGCCACCACTTCTAATACTTGTTACCCTAATGGTGTTTCTATTTATTTGCATGTGCAGCAGAAAATAAAAAGGATTTTTCGTAGTACATTCATAATACAAAGATAGTTAGTCTTTTTTTAAAAAAAAATATCTACAACAATAACCAGAGTATTCTTCTATCTCATACTCGGCATAAATATGTACTTTTTTTATGTACACATACGTGTATGCATGTATTAATGCATATTTACATGGAAAGCACAATCAAATGTACAACATTTTGTTAGTGCAAAACCGAACATTATCTTGATCATCCCTATACACTTTTCTCTCTGGTTGGGATATATATTTTTATTGTTGAGCGTGTATGCAAAGCATGATGCGCAGAGGGAGATGGACATCATCAGCTACTACAGCAACAATATAAAATGGTACAGAGATACGTGCATGATTGCAATTGTTGCTCCTGGCACTTTTCTCCTCTCTATCCTATTTTCATTGTTAGTTAACTTATGCCCCTCTCCTCTCGCTGTAAAAGTTAAAGCCAAGTACAGGCTTTATATTATAATTGTACTGTAATTTATTTAAAAAGCATGCATTTATGCATGCATATTATGATGGGATATATAATGCAACCTGAAAAAAAATTCGCGGACGACTTGCTACATCAATCCTAATATTCACAATTACAATGGACGTTTACATACACATACAGAGTCGTACACGGTGAGAGTAGAGAAGAAAGGGAGACAGGCAAAATGCAAACAGAATGTACGCTTGTTCGTGTGAATAAATGCACAGCGATCAAAATTATCTTTAACTTGTCATGCTTTTTACTATTATAGGGCTCTTGAAATTAGGTATTGTGTTTCGTCCTATTGGTTTCTTTACTTCTTTCACATGAGTAAACGCTTTTTACTATTAATGATGAATATCGAAAGAAAAAAAAACCAATATTCATCTCTTGACAACTATCCGCAAGAGAAGATAGGATACCAAGTAATGTTTGCAAAACCTTTTCAAAGCTGACCTAGGAAAGGGACGGAAGGGAAATTCTTGGAAGAAAAAATATTTGCATTTTGTAAATAAAAACGAAGGACAAACTAGTTGAACGATGGGTGGATCAACTAGAACGGAATTCATTTCAATGGATTAAATTCATGCCCAAATTTTAAGCATCGATTATGTCAATCCATAAGAAATCTCTATAATTACTTATACCGTCAATCCAATTGCCAATTACCATAACTCTAAATGGTTTCGTAGTTCATGAACCCTATCATTTTTGTGTATCAACCTACTCGGAACTGAGAGTTTACAAAATGGACAGACAGACAAAACAAAATCAATAATAGTCTTCATATTTATACGTAAAAACTAATAGACCCTCATTATGAAAAGCGCAGTAGTGGTGTAAATGTCCGTGGTAATTTAAAGGGTGCCACTGGCGATGTCGTGGTAATAAATCAATCAATAAATGGGACACTACAGAGCAGACCATCTCTGGCTTAAAAATGTACGTTTTAATATATGTAGGCACACATGATATATTTCAACTATTAAATATAACCCTTTGAGTTTTACGTGACAAGTAGGTGACAATTTCACCTGTTAATGGGCTCATGAATGACCATCATCATCATAACACTCTAGGTTAGTGAACGTATATGCACTACAAAATTGGTATGCCAGAGAGAGATAAAGCCTTTAAGGATTGCATTACACACATAGAATATTTATTATGTTTACCATATCACGTTTATAGTCTGTTTAGCTGTTGCATGTTATATTTACTGAAAAAAATACTTTTAAAACAGTTTACATACCTTCTAAATCCAAAATGCTATCCAATTCCAATACGGTATCCTCATTATCTGATTCCGTCTCCATCCCATTGCTCCTTTTCCAGGGTAAAAGCACCCTCACACCATTTACACTAAAATGTTATTCCATGAAATGATACCAGGAAGCCTTCATCACATCTCCCTTTCCTTCTTCCTTTCAAGTAACCACATTCACCCCCTTGCTATTATTCCCTATCGAAACCCTACCAGATTTCGTCCCTACATACCCACATGGAATACTTTCTCAGTACGTGTTATACTCTCACTCTCCAGCAATTTCTCACAAGAGTGATTTTTCAACACTCCACGCAAACTTTTCGCACACGAACCCCTTTCTCTATTTCGCACTCGTAAAAAATTCACAACGAAGCCTTCAAATCTGTTTTAAAAAACATACTTGTTTTGATTACGTTTTGCAACGGTTTCCCCACACTGTTTTTTACCGTCTAAAATACTACACCAACGACACTACCGTGGTGAGCTATTATAATAGCTCTGTCAACTTATCCTACCATGAACTGTAACTTGAGCAAATGGCAACACGACATAATAATATATATTGGTTTGACAACATTAGCACTTTTAATTAGTAACAACAACAAGAGCTTTAATCCGGTGTAAGTCAACGTTGCTCCCTCGGCACTGTGTAGACCTCAACTAATGATCTATTACCATTGGAGATGTTACTGCTCCATATATTTTTAATACGAAAAACCCGATGAATATGGTTGAGATTGTAGCCTGAAGTAAGTAGATTTTTTTTTTTCTAAAAAATCCTCTGGCATTTTACCTGTTCCTCTTTAGCTGAGTGTGTGTGTGTGCGCGACTAACGTGTGTGGTTGCATGCATGATGATGTATAATAATGCATTAGACAACTGTTGCTTTCTTAACATGTGGTGGAGTTGATGAAAAAAAAACGACGGATTCTCATAGTGACGATCATGGCAATAAACTAACATACATGGTGGAAGTCAAGTTAGAGATGAGCAATGCGCATTGTAGTAGTAATAATGACGATGATAACAGGAGAGTGATGGTTAATATTGCTTTTGCAGGGAGCTCTCTCCATTACAATTCATTGGGCTATATTGTTGTTTGTGGTCTTTTTCTCACACACACAACACCAGCATTGTAAAGTGAATCTTCATTCATGGTTAAAATCCATGCATCAATTCTACATACCCCTATAATAATAATGCGCACTAATAAAAAAATATATATACGTAGAATGCAATAAGCCTGTACCTGTACACCAAAGTTAAATGGGTAACAAACAGTCATCTTCGTCGTTTTTTTTACCTGTAAGATTGCCATCGTCATGGTCATACATATAGATATAGAGTCAAAAGGGGACTTGTTTTTTTTCAAAATGCACTTGTTGTGCTGATGGTTGGTTGCCAATTTCATTGTCGATTGAGCTGGTGGAGTTGTACGTGGTGAATGCATGGGGCATGCTCTTTTCTCGTCGTGACTGACTGACTGGGAATGAAAATGTTTGGCTCTCTGTCCACCTGACAGGTAACTGAATGAACTGACTTCTCCATCTTATTTTACCTGACTGTAACTGGTTTTCACCTTTATCGCTGTGTATGTTCTTGACTTGAGTCAGTAGTCAGCAAGATGGCAATGTTTAACAATGGGTTGAGATGTAATAAATGAATAGCATTTATGATAAAAAAGGATTAATTGATTGGTTGTAGGAAAATAGACATGATTTTTAGTAGTATGTAATTTAATTACATGAAGAAGAGTGTATTTACGTTGTTTTTTGAGAAAAATGACGTATTTTTATGAAGCACTTTTGCAAATTATGATAATGGAGGAGGTTTTTTCATGAGTTAGGCAATTAGCATCGTTAATTTTTATGACTAATTATGGATGAATGGGGGAAAATATTTTAAGAAGATGAAGACAGATTTGCTCGTATAATTTCCATAAAAACTTTATTTCCTCGGGGGAGACATTAATACACCATAAAATTGTGTTTGACATTTGAGACTGAAATAATAATAGTTTATGACAGAACAGTTTGCACATTTTCAAAACTATATTTTCATTTTAGATTTGAATTTGGCTATGATTTCATGTACATCAATATATTTTGCAATATAGAAACTCCAATGATAAAAATGCATAGGGACGAGAATACAATTTTGACAAAGAAATATTCAAATGACTCGTTTAAGTATGTAAGGGTAAAGTAGTAGTGAAATACAGAGAGAAAATAAAGAAACAATACGTGCATTATTAGTACAACCAGATAGTTCAACCCTTTGGAAAATAGCCACGTTAGTATGGTACACCTTACACAATTTCGATTTTCACCCATCGGAAGCCAGGGGGCTCATCTACGTATTTAGTAAATTTCTGTGGTTTGGCTTTTTTTCCCTCATCGTCTGAATCTGAAGAATCTGAAGAATCTTCCTTCCAGCTATCTGAACTTTCGCCTCCTTCAGGCACATCAGTTGGAACTTCCAAAGCTGAATGACGAGCCCATTCTCGAAACCTCCAATAACGGGCGCTGCTGGCAAAAAAAATAAAGCCAAGATATAAAATGTTGTAAATATTTTGGTTATTGTTAGTTGTTGTGTGAGTCATATTTAATATTTAAACGCGCAACTAAAATTTTTATGATATTTTTATAGCAACCCACAGAAAATTACGACGTTCCTCGCCTCCCACAATAATCTGGTTGACTACATCTCCCGTGTTTATCTGGGAGGTCAGTGGTCTAGATCCTCCAAACTGCCCAGAATTATATTGACCCAAACCGTATGGACGATTGGTAGTCATTGAGCTGGCCGAATTTAAATTATTGAAGAACATTATTCAAAACAACAGTATTTTAATTTTTTATTGAATAAAAAGCTGAATAAATTGACTTTTAAGTTTACAATACATACGTTTGTACTTGTGACATGATGAATAGTACTGCTGATTACAATTCCAATTTGATACAGTTAATAATAAAAGTAAAATTTTGCACCTGGCCACGTATTTTATTTCTCAAATTACTAAGAAGAAACGGGAAAGTATAAGAATTGCCATTGTGTTAATTACACAATATCGTATTCTATTTATTTGCTTTCTAATATAAAGTATATACTTAAAAGACATAAAACAATAATCAATTACTTTGCTGAAAAGACATTAATATTTTATTGTCTGTATGAATGTATTCAATGGAAAATTGCAACATACTCTATCGTCGTGCAATGCTTTTTTGACACATTAAAAATATTGCAAAATCATGAATAAATATTCTTAATAGTTGAGCACCTGTCGACCCGTTGAAATGAACTGAGTTTTCACAATTGAAACAGACGACGTTTTCTCTCAAGAAGAGACTTTATTTCCATCCTTATTCTACATGTCGTATATATGTTCATTTTATGATTAATTTGATGGGTATAGTTAGGCTTTTTTTTACAATTGCCATTTATGATCACCAAAACCCTTTTAACTTAATATGTACATCATACTCTTTTATTTCCATACATAATTGGCATTTCCGTTCCCTTAGCTACTATCTGATTTCTATGAAGGTGAATATTGATAGGTTGACTCATGATTTTTCAATGTTCCAGAAATTGAATGAATGCTGATTATTAGTGTTCATTGTGATGCTAGTAATATGAAATAAAATACATATATTTTATTTTTTGCATTAATTAAAAAAACAATATACAATTCATCAACTTATCAAAGAGGTTACTATATAATATGTACAAAATATAAAAGATGTGTGGGTGGAAAATGGAATCACCAATGAACTGTCCTTTCCCGTTCCTTCTCCAGTCACTGTCCACACAGACAAGAAATTTAGATTACCTTTCTGTCTTCTTTCTATTCTTTGTAATTGATGCTGATTTGGAATTCACTGTTGAAATAAATAGCATCACGTATTGAGCAATGAGATCATAAATAAGTATTCTTAATTTTTATTCTTAAATATTTATTTAGTATATGTCTCTTTTGATGTTCCAGAATACTGATCAACTACTAAAGTAGGTGGATTCAATTAATGTCAATTGAAATTTCCAAACTATTCTGCAGAGCAAAAGTTGTTTTGGTATTCCATTCTGAGATACAGATTTCCGTTTAATCCACCATTTTTTGTACCAAAACCACATAGTACTACCAAACGAAACTGACTCTGTTGGATAATCCAATAAATCAATAATATTAATATTTTCCATATCCAAGCGCTCTTTCAAACCTGAATGCTTATGATATGTAGCACCAAACTTATTTATTTAAATCAATTAATAATCCTTTCTTATAGATGTCTGGTCTAAAGGTGAGCAAAGGAAGCCAAACCCCAGCTATCCTCACTCAGTGGTCAAAGAAATACAAATTCCATAAATGTTCCTGAAAGGACATGGACATGAAGTATGCCACGTGTCCATCCAGCCTTATTGAGCACAATCTAATAATAACGAACAAATGCCGTTACGAAAAATAGCCAGATTTAATTTACTTTGGAAAAAGATGTTGACAAGATAAACCACACAACAACGCCATCATAATGTCATGTTATTTAGAAAAAATGTAAAAAGTCCAGTTCTCGACTTTAGTATAATCTAATAACAGTAACAAAATAAATAACCATTGTTTGATGACTTTTCCTCTACACTAACATTTTAATTTGTACCCATAAATTTTTTATGCTATTTTTCAATCACATGTCGCAAAAATAATAATTACTTATTGACAAAAAATACGCGTGTCAACATGATTTGCCTTGGACAATATACTACTTGGTTACTTCCCTGCGTCAATAAAATTGATTTGTCCGTGCAGCATAAAAATAGGTTGCCAGAATTAATGTCTAAATGTTAGTTAGTTGCTCAGACTATCATTAAAATTATAAAGGTATTATTGTTAAAATCCATTTTATTTTATTTTGCATACCTATATGTGATTTTGAGGGACAATTGACGCATTTCGTTGCTGACATTTTACTTCATTGTAGGGATCGCAAATCTTATATAAACCAGGGTTGGCGCTGATGGAACAAGTTACTTTCCTTCGGATGGTGTTTAGTTAATAAACTGTTGTGTGCTGTACTGAAATTTCCACTGTGATTTTTTCAGTTTCTGAAAATGGCTAATCGAAAATTATTTATACGCATCTACTTAATACAAGTGGTTACATTTGGAGTGATATCGTTGGTAGATACTAAATTTTGAAAATGTGCTTCTATTCATTTGGACAATCAATTTCATTGTTTGTTTATTTATATTTGCAGGCAGGTCAAACTTATGGGTCTCCAATGATCACTCCCAATTCGAACGAGGGTTTGATCTTTAGAAGTCCCAGACATGCGGTACATGCATAGGAAATAGTTTACAAGCATGTATGCAGGTCTATAAAGAAAATATTTACAAATCGATCTTTGATGATTTTGATTACAGAAGCCTCCCAAGGTGCCTTCAGCCCCTTTAGATCCGAATGATAACATCCATCATACATTGGACGAAGTAAACTCCATCCTGGGTACTCTTGGTGGGGCGTCTTCTGGGGCAGTCATGGGATTAACAGGCATTTCAATTACAGACTGTGGATTAACAATTAAAGTAGGCAATATATAGCTATCACGATAAATTGTTGATTGCGTCAAGATTAACTTTGTACGGACTCATTAAAAAAAATTTAATATTTCTTTCTCTTCTATAACTCTATGACTCAGGAAGAGGATCTTAATACGATTACCTGCTCACAGTTTATTGACAAGGTGTCAAAATGTGATTCCATGGCGCATGTGAAACCGTTACTTCAACAAGCTAAGCAAAAGTACAAAAAGAAGCCTAACGCGCCGTGCTTTGCTAAGAAGAAGGGAAAGCGTCATGGTTAAAATTGATGCAGCATTACTGACCGTTACTATATGAAGTACGGGGATTCAGTTTTTTTCTTAGGGTTCAAGTTTCCTTGAATTTCCTCCACAATAAAATATTTTAAATGGTCGCATTCGTAGACTTCTGTTATACTAAAATAAATAAATAAATTCCAAGGTATACATTTAAAACCAATATATTCAAAAGTGTGTCGGAATTTTCATTTTGTCATGCATAAAATTCATTTAACCATACTTGGATTTCATAAACTCACACATCATCATGATGGATATAATATAAAGTTGAATGCTAATAGATATATTTTTAACTGTTCAACCCTAGACTAGCTAATTTTCTATCAGCGTATTAGAAATCGTTTAATTGCATCGAAATGTTATATAGGATTGAAAACTACATTCTCACAACTACACTCTGCGAATGCTAGGATAGTCTTTGAGTGGCATTTTTTTGTCGAGAGGATGTTAGCTGCTTGCTTGATTCTACTATTCTTTGTTTTCACTATGGCGGAATTTGCCAATATCATTCAGTCGGACTTTATTGAGCCTGTATACTTTCTGCAAGTAAAACGATTAAGATCGTGATAAATATGATGTATGATGCGTGCACAATATCTGATGGCCGAATAATGTGATGTGTTACTGCTATACATCATTATTCTATTCCTTTTGTCATTTTGATTGAATGAATAATGCGATGTGATAGACGCTGAAATAAATAGCACAGAGCAACCATGGCAAAATTCTTGCTCTGTCATGGGTAAATATAAGAGAAAGAGAACCGGTTGACTGCAGGGGATGATAACTGTTATGTGAAAGGTTCATTGGTCGGTTTGACTATCTGAAGTTTCATTGAAATCACTTTTAGTTAGAAAATTACTTGGCAAATAACAGCAGCCCATTATCGCAACTCCTCTCTCAAACAACTGTGCAAAAGGCTAAAGCATTTATATTCGAAAATTTTAATACTACATATATTTTATTGGAATCTAGACTAAAACAAATTTTTGGCTGGGTCTCTTGGTTTCCATCAAAGATGCCGAAAAAGGCTTCCAATAGAAATCATGGGCTGACTCCATTCATAGAAGCTGCAATTGTATTTATTTTGGTGACAGTGGCTGTGGTTCAAGCGAAACGGGTGTGTGGTCCCAATCAGTTCCGCTGTCGCAACGGAAAGGCATGTGTCGCAGGTTAGACAAGCAGAAGCATATAATTATTATGTTTCCGGAGTTCAAATAATAAAAAATCTCTCAACCTTGCGGAAATTAGTAGATTGAAAACGCTATGGTTAGTGTCATTTTAACTTGTTTCGCAATTTTCAGCGTTGGACGTCTGTGATTCCGAGAAACATTGCAAAGATGAGTCAGAAGAGAATACACAATTTTGTACTGGGAATTATAATAATCTAACCAGAAACATGGAACAAGATTGTGCTCCTGGAATGTATCGCTGTCGTTTTGGAGGTTTGTTTTTGTGTACATTTATATTTTTAAACATATATTTCGACAATTAGCTACTTAATTTAACCAAATCTGACACTCGACCATCAATGGAAAATTTTCATTTACAGGTTGTGTTGCTCCAAAGCATTTATGCGATGGCCGAATAGATTGCTATGATGGCAGTGACGAAACAAATGATATCTGCAGAAGGAATAGGTAATTACTCTAAAATAGTTCAACTGTCTCGTATGTTGTACGTGCTGGGTGAAATGTATCTGAAACATTTATCGTCAGATTTTCATAATGACTAAATAAAAATCTCATCTCGACACAATTAGTATTAAGGTCAAGTAGTAGATGAAGGGCTCTTCAAACCAAATTCTTTTGCTATTGGAGAGCTTTGGCTGACGTGAGTAGTTTATTGTAATTGGTACAGGGACTGGCAACAGTTTTGGCGAAAGATACATAAATAGGCATTTAAAATATCATGACATTAAACAATGTGACCTTTTAATTTTATTTTTTTTGATAACAACATCAACATTTTTTTGTTTTTACAGATGCATTGG
>JAHZMV010005376.1:0-11045 GCA_027743765.1 Coecobrya sp. COE2 | reverse complement strand
TATTTGTACAGCGTATTTTTTCTATGTACCCAGTATTGCGAAATGATGTAAAAACTAGATCAAATACAATCAACTTGTTCGCAAAGTTAGTTGTGTTGCATGTTACTCACTCATTACTCTACTACCCCCGCACAAATACAAACCTACACAATTTAATTTTGATATCTGGAACTGGCGTAATAATAAACGCCTCTCATGCTAGTGATTTGTTGCGTAAAATCCTTCCCTACATCATCAGCAATCATACTAAAAACTTTGTTACAATTTCGCAATTTTTTTGTAGATAGTTAAGCTGTAGCAGCGTACTTCGTTGTAGAAAAAAGTAATTAGACCCGTTGTCTTGTTCATGTACAAATGAACGTAAAAAGCTGCTGCTGGTAATATAGCAATGCATTAATTTGACATTTAATTGAATATGTATTGTACACGTTTAATTGTACACGTTGTTAAATTGGTTCTGCTAGTAAGTATGTCTTACAATATGCACGCAGCACACGGCTTCTATAACAATTTGGTAAGTATCGATAAGGCAATGTTTGTAGTTGTTGTACAGTCTCCACTAGTCTGGGGTGAGGAAAGCTCATTATGCTGGATTTGCTGACTTAATTTTTGCGAGCTGAATGGCTTTGTTGATTGCGTTGCTGGAAAATAAATATTTGTCAGTGGTTCATTTCAGAGCAGTTGAACGCGAGAACGGCGACTGGACACTGATTTGCAGTTATTGACTGTTGGGATTTTTAAGCAATTTGATTTCCTGCGATGCGTTTGACACATTTTTTTTATTATTAATTATTTCTGTCTAATTTGATGCTTGTTGAGTTGCATATTATGGATTTTATGAGCATTAGCATTCTATCCTATCACCTGTCGATAGATTGGATATTTGGCGATTCTGGTAGCTAGGAAAACATGAACACCTTGCGAACTTCGCCTACCTAAATTGGAACGATATCTGAAGGATTGGAGGATTCGATCCAAAGGGGTATGTCACATACCGTATGTGCTATGTGGAATATACGTAGAACAATCTAAGGACGCAGGAGTACGATGGACTTGCGTAGGCGCAAGCTCCCTTGCTAGACGTCTAGACGTCAGGAGAAAATAAAAAAGATACCCTGAGGATCCCTTGTACATTGTCCCTATTTGCACTCAAAATAGTTATGTCCAAACAGAATACGGAACGTGTTCAAGAAACAACTTTTGCCAGGAAAAAAATTAAAACAACAAGATTGATGTTAATTTATTGTTTTTTAATTTGGTCTTAGCTCTATTACTCAAAGGTTACTAGTGTGGACGCGAAATATCGGTGCGCATTATGCTGTCACAAAATAGACGCAAATAAACTTAATTCAATGCAGAATTCTAGAAAACTGGGGGTAGAGAGATAAAAAATCATAAACATCCTCAATTTAAAAAATAATCAACTAATTGCAGTCAATATAGACAGTTTTTATGTGTCCACGTTCGCGTTGTTACGTATGTAATAATAAAAACCTATGAAATATCAACCCTCTTTCCCTTACGTAAGGTTTTCTTGTTAGTAATTTTAATTAATTGATGAAACTCACTTTTTGCTGACATACAGGATTCATTCTTTAAGCATCCCTACACTTTCATTCCCTGTGACTAGAACGAAAAGCAATTAGTGTTCAAAGTAAAAATGAGTTAATATTTAGCTGACTCAATTCCATCTTCATCACTCATCACATTATAATCCCTACTCATTCGTCATCACTTCTGCTAACTTTCTTCTTCTTTTTTTCTGTTGATTTCTGTTCTAACGGACAAATATAAACTGGAATGTTTTTCATACAAATTTTTGTGTGTGAAAAATCCATCCATCTGTCTGCCTATCTGAGTAAACTTTCACCTTTTCACTGAATTCCCGATTTTGAAAGAGAAAGCTGGAAAAATTTAAGTGAATTTCGTCCCAAACTTGTTGTTGTGCAATATATCTAGCTATTACTTTTGAATAGTGCCGAGTCTTGAGATTTTAGTTTATTTTTATCTAGGCCAACTTCAAATCGAATCTGTCATGTTCCTCCATACAGAACAACACGAAGGACTAGATTTTCTCTCTCTCACTCTTTTGTCTGCTGGGTCAGCATTATATTTTCCTTCGTGTTGACTGTTGTATAGTTAGCTGTAGGTACTTTCTGACTGACTGACTCTCCCTCTCCTTTCCTTCGTGTATATATTTTTGGTAGGGTGGTGATCAAATGATCTGCTTGTCATTGTCGTTTGCGAGGAAGAAAACGAACACGACAATTACGCAACATCATCATCATCATCAGCCATGAACATATATAAACGTAACAACTAGGCCATGGGTCGTTAAATGCGAATCTAATAATAATGGCAAAATTGTCAAGTAAATTGAGTTCCCTACTCTCGCACCATCATCATCTTTCTCTCTCTCGTCGGCAGTTTACTCTCCGTCGTTACTACTCCGTACGACTCCCAAATCGCAAATCCATGATGATGAAGGTATATTGTACAAAGCACTCATACAACAGAGAGTGTACATGTACAACAGGACAACGACAAACACCATAATAAAACACAATGCATGAAGAAAGAAAATGCAATGATCCGCTTGCCGTTGTTCCCTATGTGCCTGGAATGCAAACAATGGAGATGACGAAGACGACCATGATGATCTTTACAGTTCCACTCACAGTTGGTAGTGCTTTCACTACGGGAGAAAGTATATACCCTATATTTTCCCTTTCTTGGAACTACTCAACCCCTTCCAAACTACAATTTATTTTTGGGGACTGTTCATATGATTACGGGACGTGACTCTGTTAAAGTTGAAGAGGATAACGCTTGAAATATAAACTCGGTGCTTGTATTGTGCACTATAAACACAAAGGCGTTTTGAATAGCCCCTCGGCTTTCTACAATCCTAGCCTCTGCAATTGTATAGGTAGTTGTTCAGATGATATGAGGTCGCCTATTCATTCTCTCTCTCGCCCTTTCCCCAAATTTTGATTGGATAATACGTTCTATTCGCTCTATTTACTTATCAATATACAAAACATAACTTATATGGTGGTGGGTGGTATTGTGTGTTTGCATAATCATCAATATCGCCACCACCACCACCGCCGCCAGGACGTTAAAGTTATTACTGTAATTACAACACACTGAATGACGACTAAGAAGAATGGGTTTTGAGAGCACCTTTCTCTCTCTCATTTCCCTTCCATTTCATTCCATCACCGCCGCCACTACTACCACCAATTTAATCCCTTTTTCCTCTTTCCAGTAATCCAACGTTGCTGCTTTCTCCAGTACATAGACTCCTGCCAGCTTTTTCCAGTAAAAACTTGACAGGAGATGTTGGCATTCTTCAAAATAAAAAAGGCTTTTCCCTCCCTCCAGCTTTCTCTCTGTTTCCTACCTACACCTCCGGTTCATGTGACTAGAAGGGAAACAAGCGAAGAACAAAAGAGAGAGAGAAAGCAAGTGATTACCTGCCTGCCTGCCTACATATTATGCTGCGACTCCTCCACCAACTTGATTGTTATGTCGTTTTATAACAGGCAGTCTACAAACATTATTATTATTATGGCATGTCATGATGAGATTCCCATTTTTATTTGTAAAGCAGCAAGATCTACTCACTTTTTATTTTTACGGGGGAGAAGGTAAGACGAGGCTGTAAATATTTTTTGGAAAGTGTAGGTGGTAATATAAAGCATTGTACCATCGCCACCGGAAAATGATAAAATGGTGATTGTGAACCATTATTTTTGCGACAGTAAAGTACGAAAATTGTGAGGCGATATTGTAGCTACATTTATGGCTGCTTGTAATAAGGGCGGAATTAAATTTTCAAAATCTGAATATTAAATATTTACCAAACTGACAAGGCCCCGTGGCTTGTGTGAATGGGAACAAAGGTAATATGTATATGTGTGGGTAGTTCGGCGGGGATGAAAATGAAAACAAGGCAGACTATAAAGTTTTTGATAGTTAATTGCTTTTACGGGCAATAAACCTCGTCTGTGTTTCGCATACGTAATAGTAATAATAACAAGGAACATGTCGTTGTTGTCGGCGTCTTAAGTGTAATACGGCAGTGTAATGGCAAATATTAGTACCCTGATTTTTGATGACAGTGTAAAAGAGAGTACAAAACTAGTCATTCTCTCGCATATTGTATCATGAAGTGAGAGGATTCCTTATATGGGCTATATAAGCTGACGTGACGATAAAAGTTTTTAAAAACTTTGTGACTCTTCGTCAGCTATGGTAGTAGTAATAATAAAAGTGGATCGTGTGTGTGACGCTTTCATACAAAACATTTTAAAAATGTTATAAAGGTTTGAGTGATGAAAGTATTAAAAATTGTTGGCAAATCTTTAATATTGAAGGTGCCTACTCATTTCTTTTCATCCCAGTGCTTTTTATTATTCAACGTAGTCAGTTATATAACGCTTTCTTACATAAGCTACAAAATATTTAACTGCTTTAGTCATTCGGATTTTTTATTTCTTTTTCTGTAGTTTATTTTGAGGAGGAGCGGAGGCAAGAAAACTTTAATTAAGAAAGTATACATAATAGAGGATTTTTAAGATGAGAATAGAGTAGCGTAGGATTATTTAAATTGATTCATTTTATGGGGAAAATCATAATAATAAATTGTTTATTAACGTTTCTCCTACCGTTAGAGCATTGGGTAATACATTTTTTCTAGCCAATCTTTGTCAAACTCGACTACTTTCATTGAGTTGATATGTAACTCGATACGAAAAGTTTTCTGAGAAAATGTTCCCAATTCAGTTTGTGACGGAGGTGTTGATTGTAAAGACGCCTCTTTGCCCTTTTTCATTTCCTAAGCGGGGGTACAGTTGCAGCTTTGTGCGTCCTACACCCGCCTACACTATATTTTGTAAGTTTTGTAGCGAGCCACTACGGAAATGGAATTAAAGAATGGAAAGGAAAATAGAAAATAAAGTTGAAAGTTGGAGAAAGAGAGAGATCACATATTATTATTATTCCGTCTTTTCTTCCGTTTTTACTGGGTGGCAAGCAAAGGCAGTAAATATTATGGTAGCGAGTATATTTTACGTGATAAAGGCATCATCAAAACCATTGAATTGAATCTAAACGACACATACATACATGCATACAGCACACCAGACTTGACTATAATAAGGGAAGAAAGTGTGTAGGAAAGAGAAAAAAATCACTACAATAATTCTCTGTCAAAAATAGACTATCCATTTCCTGGCTGTAATGGATTTCACGATGATGACACATGGAATACGAAAATGTATTTGGCTTGGGTGTGTTTGTGAGTCGTGAGGTCGTAGATATACGACTTAAGGTCCATAATAATAATAATAACGTAAAGTATACCGTTAATGCAATTTTTCTTGGGACTGATTTGATACAATTGTATTGGGATTGCTACTACAACAGAAATCGGAGCATAATTCATGAGAAGGAGAATTCATTCGCTTATTTTTCCGAGAAAAATACATAATATGAATAGGTATTAGGAAAAGTAGAGCACGAAATGGAAAAAAGAGGATTTTTTCTTGAATTTCAATTTTTCACTAGATTCCTCTTGGGGTTCGTAAATAAACTGAAAAAATAACGTTGATGCTCATGGAAAGTGATGAATGGTCTGATTTTAATGTAATATTTCATGGGGCACTTGGAGATTTTATACATATTTAAGAAAAAGATAATTGCCATTTTTTGGGAGTTTTACGTGTTCATGCACCTAGAGAAAAATAACAATAACACAAACCAATTAATTTACTTGATGTGAAAAAATTTGCTTAGCGGATGTAACATTGCAACAGTGCGAGTTTATCATCTACGTTGTTTCCCATATATTTTTTCTACTTTTATGTCAACAGCACTTGTGATTTACATTTTAGAGAAAAAACAATAAAACTGTGAAAACAAGAGCAGAGCAGCGTACTGTAGTAGCGTAGTAAACGAATTTGTCATCTTGACAAGTAACTTTGCATTTTACAATCGCACATGGCCTTCTGGCAGACAAAATCATATAAATCACGTTTCTTTCATGTTCAAATGAAATTTTCATTAATTCCCTTTCTTCCCGTCGTCACATTCATATTTACATGTACATCTCACACAACTGTTCTACTTTCGAATTCAACGCGTACACTAACCAAACCATCCATCTAAGAGAGAGGGTAGAATAGAGTTTTCTGTACTATTTCGTGTTTGTATAGTCACTTTCCATCGTAATTTCAACCCGCTCGTTTAAAATGTAAATAAATATGCATGAGTAAGAGAAGAGGAATAAAGTATGAAAATCTGATTTACTCCAAACTTTCATACAAAACCAATCACTTTCACTCTCTGTTTCTCCTTCCTTTACATTCTTCACTGTGGAAAGGGATGGAGCTGGAAAAGCAAACAAAAATCCTAGAGTTTATTTTTAGACTGGATTGTTGAAAAGCTGCTTTACTTTTTAAAGAAGGGTTGGAACAAGTTGAGCTGATAGTTGTGGTGAAGGTGGTAGCGTCGATGAAACTTTATATCATGTAATGTAATATTATCTGTACAAAATCTATGAGAATCATTCATTAATGAAGCTAGTTTACAGAAACGCCGAGCTTCAAACAAATGTTGATTACCTTGTAATCAATCATTTCAAACATTTTTACTTTTTACACTTTCAGGAAAAGTCTTTTAACTCAACTCAACTGCGTGTGTCTAGACCAGCACAAAACTAGATGCTTCAAAGCTAAAAAGTAACTCTGATGTAATTTTATCAGAGATAACACAGACAATTTTCCCATCTCCAAACAAACCTATCTAAAATTACATTTTCTACAATGCAATTCTTGACTTTAAAAGATTTTCCATAGAATATTGTGGAGAAAGCACATAATAATCACAAGTTAGACCAGCTTGCCGCTGTGCTGTCTCCGCTTGTCACAAATTTTAATCCTATTCACATCAGAATTTATTACCCCTGATTCATCAGCGCCATTCTCGGCCATATACTACCCCAACAACCGCCATCATAGGCAAACATGGGCTAGGCCACAATAAAATAAAGTTATAATACTAATGAAGTAAATTGTCCAAACTGCCTGTCACCTCCCTTCAAAAATAGTATTAAAAGTGTGTAGACACACGATCAATTTGGCATATTATCATGTTGATGCAGTAGTTTGTGTGGTGGTCGCATTGCGCAGCACTAATAATAAAGTGGATTCTTTCAGTCACGTCTTATTTTCCCCGTTTTCTTCTTTTTAAGCCACTTTCTCCAGCGTATTTTTACACATAAACTCGTTCTCTCTCGTTTTATAAAACTTTTCAAGTTTTCTCTCTTCGTCCGTCACCCATCACCAGAGAAAAAGATGGGTTTTATCTCTTTTCCTCTACAAGCAAGCCTGTCAGTGGCTGCCATAATAACAGCGGCATGCCGGGCGTGCGGCAGAATTTGGGCAGCCCAGAGACCAGAACGAAGGACGGTAGTGGTGGCTGTGGTGTTGACGTTCATTGACTTGACTTGTGTTACTTGATTATCATGGCGTACGTACATAAGTTGCTGACAAAATAGCGTGAAAAATGAAGGGGGAAATGAAAGGCGACAAATGAAATTACCTGTGTGCGTTGCCTTCACAAACTGAAGAAACAAGCGGGTAACTTGTATCATCCTTTGAAGAAAACAACTAGGAAGGAAGTAGGTGTCATCATTCTAACCAGAGCGAAAAACACTATTTTTCTCCGTCTTAAAACATGTTACACATAATATTTAGATTGGTTTGGTTTCTTTCCTTCGTTATATATGTGTATGCTTTGAAGATAAAAAGAAATCATCTTTCTGTTTACGTGACAAACAAATTCAAGTGGTTTTTTTCTGGCGTTTCTAACACCCTAGTCATTTGCGACAATTCTAAGAAACTTCCTGTCATCTTTTTTTTCGGAATGAATTGGAAAAAGCTTCTTCAAAAGAAAACGATCATGTCCTCTTCTGGTTGAGTGCTGCTGCTAGACTGCTGACTCAGCAGCGCAATTGCATGGTATGCTGTATATCTAACCACTCAAGAAAAAAATTTGATGCTACTACTATACTGCTATTATTGTCTAAGCAAAGCAGATAAAAGTACACATGTAACATGAGCATACTTTTGGATAAGCTTATTTGGATAAATATCGTCGTCATCAATTTTCTGTTGGACTGTTAAAAGGAAATCTTATTAGTGTTTTTTCGTCCTTGTATATTTTCCAATTGGTTTTATGATGCTTTTACTTTCAAATGCAATCAATGCAGTGAGACGGTTTTTATATGCAACTCTGTTGCTGCTTATTACCACCGTTTTGGATGTACACATTCATTTTGATAGCACATTAGGGAAATATTCACAAAAAGGCATTCAATTTTCATGTGTGTAATACGACTGATTGGTTTGGGGAATGGTGGTGAGAATGTGTTGCTTTTTTTGGTATTCGACTGTTGCTAGCGAAGAATGAAGAAAATCGTGCAAGGTTTTTAAGAAGCGTGAAAGAATGTAACTTTTGTAAGGAGAGAAATTTACAAAATGGGTTTCTTGTTTTCTGTTAAGAATTCTTACGAGAGCTGTAAGTAGATGCATGTGTGACATTTAAGCCTTTTTTCCACGATTCATATCTTCAAATATGTTCTGTAAACATGGTGCCAAATGTTTAGATAATTTTACGAGGGAAATGTCAGCGACTTTTTTTTCGTCTTAAAAAGGCACATAGGCACAAAGGCGAGAAAAGAAAGTTTGCCGTTTCACAATAAAAAAGGATTATTATGCAAACAGCAACTGCAAAAGTAGCGCTGTTAAGAGCAAACGCCTACTATTACCGACATGAATAAAGATTGACGCGACACGACATAGGTGGAAGATAAGGACTTTTTACTTTTTTGGGATCTTTTATTCCAATGAACAAAAACAAAGTTTAGAAAGGAAAATATAAAACAGCACGACACTAGATACAAGGTGTTGTTAAAACAAACAAAAAAATGCCTTCTAAAGTAAGAGATGTAGGTACGTTGCCAGAAAAAAAGACAATGACGTGCCTTACGTAACTCCTAATTTAGCACGTTGTTATATTTACATAACACTATGATTCTAGTATCGTGCCAATTGTCATATTTTTCAGAGATGAAAATTCTTACTTTTGAAAACTCTAATCTCGGAAATATTTGAACTTCAATCATCCTACGTTCACCTTTCAACCACCCAACGGCTTGATCCACTTTTACAAGAATGTCTTAAGTCTTTGCAAGATTTCAAAGTGCCTTTAGTGTTATTCTGGTGGAATATACGTCTCATTTTTAAGTAGGTATATACAAAGTTTTGATATATATACAAAAAAATGATCCATTTTTCGTTGTTTGTTTCGATATTGATGTAGGAAAATCACACCAAAAAATGTATTTGTTTTTCTCTCAGTAAAACTTTTTGATTTTCAGTCTGGAGCATTCTCGATGTTTGTCTCTTTTGCTTGTTATTTTTCTAAGAAGATTCTATCGAGATATGAAAGGAATAAATAGTTTTTTTTGCATTGTTATACAAATAAATTGCTTTATCATCAGCAGAACTGTACTGGGAATATACATACACACAGAAAGAATAACAGTTTTCCCCAAACACGCTGTTTAGAAGCAAAAGGATAAAAATTCTATGTTGCGGTTTGGATTGGAAAGAGAAAAATAATAATAGTGTAGACTTATTCTTCCAATAAAACTAGTTTTCTCCAGTTTTCTAGAAATCATGCCAGCTTATTTTTTCTGGTATGACATGAAGCATAAAGTAAAATTCTAAACTAAAACCTCTATTTTTATTCTTGAACTGAACACGCATCTCATCCCATCAATTCTTTGAAACGTACTATATAATTCAGTAGCGTAGCCAATTCATTATTCTCTCAGCGTAAAACTTTATTGCTACTGTAATTACGCTTTAATACACACCGTCACGTACTACAGCTAGACATGTAGCATTTTGTTTAATTTTTTTACTTTTTCTTTAGTCTAATTTTCACTTTATTGTAAATTGCCATTATAATTTTATGCTATATCATTAAGCAAATTATGTACATATTGTAGATTTTATACTTATGTTTTAAATTAAAAGTACGTGACAAGCAGTAACAAAAAATAGGACATGTGCAAAAAATGTACTATCGTCATGATATAAAATATATACCATATTTAAATTATTACGCTCGTGTCTACAAACACACAGAGATATATTATCTTTGTTCGTTCTGGAAAAGTAATTATTTTTTGTTTCTTTCAAGAAAACAATAAAACGCAGAGAAAAACAGCAGGAGTTGTTGCAGAAAAACAAACAATTCATTATAATTATTAGTACTATATTCTTTCTTTATTTCCATTTCTTTCCCTTCTCATCATCATGTGCAATTTTCTTTGAAAAAACTTCTTCTTTTTATTATTAATATTGCATCTTTTTTTATTCCCAGAATGAATTACGTAACTAAACACACTCTTTCTCCCCAGAGCAATAATAAATTACTCGTTGCTTGTCCAGAACTTTATTTCTAAACACTGAGGTTCATCATCTTCCTGGGATTCATTGCGCTTAGAAATGCTTTCTTTCAGCTCGTCCTTCAAAGCAGAGCTGTAAGTATAGGTGCATTATTTTCACAAAGACAAAAAATAATATTATTATTCCACAAAAAATATTAAGTAGTTGTACCCCAAAACAACTTCAAGCGGAATGATGTGTGTTCTTCCATTTCATCTTCATGCCTATTTTTAAATCTTTTTACACGCTTTGTTTTTTCCGAATCCAAAAACTTTTTCCTCCGTTTTTCTCCACCTCGCCTGTTTTCCCTGCTCAGCCCAAAGAATATTTTTCCGATTTAAAAGTTTTATGTAGTAATTTTTTTCGGAAAAGAAAAATAGGTATGTGTGCCACCGTGTTAAATCATCTCTGTTATTGTGGCACAGAAAAGAGTATAATACAGAATGACAGAATACACAGTTTGACTGATCCTGTCGAATGGACCAATAGGGTGCCAGCAGGCACACTTGCAGCAGGCAA
>JAHZMV010005375.1:0-53770 GCA_027743765.1 Coecobrya sp. COE2 | reverse complement strand
ACCAGAAACGCCTACCAGAGGGGTTTGCGAGCACTCTCCATTAACAACAATGATCATAGTTTCAAGTAAAGTGGAAGAAGGAAGGAGAAGAAATTACTAATGAGATAACGAGAGCGACACGTTATATAAAAGAGCTTTAGCACACCACTATCATCATTCACCCACCCATGTCAGTAGTGTGCCTGCATGTTATACTCTGGAGTCTGCATCTCTATATTATATCTCTCCTCTAGAGTGTGTTCGCTTGGCTTAAAATATAAATATGTGGCAATGACTTCTTGAACCAGGGATGATTTCACAAGAGAGAAAATGTAAAGTTGCGTAAAAAGTGACAAGGAACACACGATGGGGGAAGATAGGAAGCAACAACCAACTAGGATTTACACACCAAACAACAGCAGCATCTCATCGTCCTCCGGATAATTGTGGTGAACTATATTATTATATGTAGCCTGTTAGATAAACGTACTTTTTGAACTGTGAATGAGAGTATTTGCTCTTGTGCGTCGAGTCTCTTAATTCCCTATGTGGTTTCTCTCTCCAAACTGATAAAATACGAAGCAAAAATTATACCTACATTTATTTAATACTTTTGTCAGTTTTACTAGAGTGGTTGCGGGTGTGTGCATGTATGTGTGAGTAAGTCAAGCCTGCAACAAGCCAAGTAATATTACTATCAACTACTACTACTATTATTATTACTATTATTATTATTATTATGTAACACAACACATCTTTGGTTTTGGTTCCATTCATCACTCAACTCACTACTACACTACTTGTGTAACTGGTAATAAGTTCAGTTAGTACAATTCTCTGACTTTGTGAGAGAACACTGTTGTATGTGTGTGTACTTGAAAGATCACTGGCAATGATAAAACTAGAAACTTGGCTGGGCTGTTGGTTTGGTGGTTGATTTAGTTGGTTGCTTGTGCAACCTCACAACAGAATCATCGTCATCATCAGCAATGCATATATACCTACTAGAATTACCATCATCTCTCTGCATCTTCATAATCTCCCAGTGGAATTCAAAATCTCTCATCAGACATGTTCCCTGATAAAGTTGTACACTACTAATTAGTAGAATACCAATTTCTTGTACACATTGTATACTTACATATTATCGTCATCATTATCTTTTTCTCTCGTCTGAACTGTAACTGTGAGAACAGAGTACAGAGCCTCTTCTCCACTGATGCTAGAGTGAAAAAATATCACTTTTAAGTGTACAGTACGCTTGGATAACAGTTGGCACTGGTACATTTATTTTAGCAAGCACATGTTACATTTTTGCTGTTTGCATTAATGTAAGTATATTTAAAACAAGAAAAATTTCAACCAGTCACCAAATCCCTAATGAGCTCTTGTTTGTTATTCTTTTGATAATTAGGATGACGATGATGATGGTGAAGGGATCGAAGTGATGTGTAAAAAACAAAAGTCAAACAAGAATAACAATCAGTTTGTGAGAAATTTTGATAGAGAGAAGGAGGGAGAGAAGGAGGGAGAGAGTTACACTACAAATGTATGACTTCTTTTCTAAAAGAATAGTTGACTCTTTTTGGATGTAAAAAGGCCACCTACACAGAAAAAGTCACAATGGAAGTTTCTTCCTGAGAGAGGACGATTTTAAAGAAACAGTTGTTATAGCTTCATTCATCTTCCTACTTTCAATTCAATTATTATTAATTTACTATGCTTACAAACACATATATGCTTACTCATGTATGTACTATGTGCACTCTAACTGCAAAGCATTTTTATTAGTGCCATGCACACATCACACATAAACGGAACAAGTGGTTGACTTTAATGTTTGCTCTAATGAGGTTCCTTCAATGAATTAAATAGATAGATAGAGAGAGAGAAATGACATGGTTTTTATTTTTGTTTCTTTATTCAAACAAATTAAAGACGCCTGCAGCCAAGCATAACTTTTATTTTTAGCAATTCATCTTGTTTGAGAAGTGATGGGAGTTTTCTTTGTGCTACAAAAAATACTAAATTAGTTGGTTGGTCGATATATTACGATTTATACCTAGATGCCTTTTAAAGAAAACGAAACCTATAAAATGCTGAGCACAGCAGCTGCTGTCAGGTTTTTGGCGTATAGTGATAGCAACGAACATATAAGGAAATTAAAATTGGTAAAATGTCATACCAGCATGTAATATGGTTGAAGTTAAAACAGAAATATGATTTTTGCTAAATATTTTCATTTATTTATAAATAAGGTTCATTTGCTTGAGGTGTTTATATGATTAGTGTCAAAAATTGTGACACATGTTGCCTTACTTGACTTTTATTTGCTGTTACACAGACTTTCCTAAGATGTTATATACATTGGTATTAGGTATGTACCTTCTACCTGTCCGACTAATTATACTTGTGAAAAATGAACTTGAAACACGCATTACACGTAGAAAATAAAGAACACTTTGAAAGTTGTGAAAGTACAAAAATAGTGTAAATGACCACACTGAATTTGCTAATTATTAGCTTTAATTGGTGTTTTCAATATTTCAGTGTACGATAGCGTAAGATAGAGAGGTAACTTAATATGCTAGTTAAAAGCACTCATGCCATATGTCATTGTTAATGTTAATTCTGCTCACGTTCTGTGCAACAATTCATCAATTTTTTTGTCTCCATATACGTTTGGAAATTAATTAGAATAATAACATGATTATTAAAATAGATGGCATAATTTGAATACTTAAACAACTAACTAGAAATGAATGGTGATAATTAGTGGCTACTGTTTTCTCTCAAGCTGTATTTACGCCGAATGGTCAATAATTACTGAAAGTAAATTCACACATAAAATTGAATACTGTTCGAGTTAATTTTCAATTTTCCATCATTGTTTATTGTACCAGAATGAGTAAATTGAACACGTTTTCCTGTGGTCATCGTCATAAGCACAGGGAAGGGAACAATTAAGTACGGTTACGGTTGGCCACACAAATCATTACGTATACCTGTACCTAAGTATAATTAATGAAGTATTTAGTTACCGTTTTAATGTTACCCTTGAAAAAAATAACTTCAAACAAAACATATAACAGATTGGACGGATCAAATACTTTGTTTCAAATCTGTAATTATAAAAGTAGCAGTAATTGTAATACCTGCCATAATGTGTGTACCCATTCACTTCGTAACTGATTTATCGTCAAACAGAAGCATCAGAGACGTTTTCTGAGGGAGAGATGCCAATTAAAAGTACAATGCGCTTAACAATACGATATCCGAGAAAAGTTATAATTAAAGCTCATAATTACAAATCACATTTTTAATTGGCATATCCACACTAATTCATACTAGAATACAAGTAGAAAAATAAGATATTTATGTTACATCCATAGATTTCTAAGCCTCCTCCTTTTTCTATTCAAATTTAACCTATTATCGTCATTACTTGTCTCCTGTCTATCGTATCAAAGTTGAAATTGGTTCATGAGATGAATGCATAATAATAATGACGCGTTTGAATATACGGAAAAAACAAAGACAATCTCTCTCTGCTCCCCCCCCCCAAACAAATAAAGAAAGGGACAGAGGATGAGGAGGAGTAGGTATCTATGTATCTCTCTGCAAAAACCTATTTAATCTTGAAGAAGAAGAGAAAACCAAACAAAAACTACAAATCCGACTTGATGTCTTTTTCATGATAATTATCATTATTACCAGAACGACGACGGAGCAAACAAATTAGACATTTGTACGAGTTTTATGGCGAATTTCGTTCGAGCTGGTCGTCGTGAGACTTGCCAGACTTCCTTAAAAATATATACATACGTATCTCTTCTCCGTCTACTTTGACACTTTTGAATGCATCAGTCCCGATTCAAACTACAAGTTGTTGCATTGTTCAACTCAAGTTGAAGAAGAAGAATAATAAAAAAATACAGGCCGCCAAATAAAAACCTCGACGAAGGAACGTCGTTCTCCTATAATAATATTTTTATGCCTGGTCTGATGTACGCACCGCACCGCGTTTGCAATTTTTTCCCTCTCTCTCTCTTGGCTTTGTAAATTGCAACAAGCCAAGCTGTGTGAATTTTATAGGTAGACTCTCTCATGGCGAATATTGACATTTACCTTTTTCTTTTGACATGGTTGTACTCAATTTGCTCCGTGCTGTGCGTGCTGTTCTGTACAGTGCGCAGTCTTCCTCTACTTTTTTCAGAGAATAAAAAAGTATATAAAAAGCACATTATTACGAGCAGAACATGAGCACATAGCACATTGGACGACGGCTAATAATACGATGATAAATTAAAGCTGGTGATACATGCCAATTTTGAAAAATAAATTACCTACTTTTTTATATACCAGAGAACAGGGAACTTTTAGTGTAGGTAGTTAGAAGAACTATATAAAAGACACACAAAAAAAGGAGAAAGAAAATGCTGACAGTGAAACAAGTATAATTTCTTCAACTCTCTCATCATCCTTCATCGTAATCCCATTATATATTTTTTTCTTGTAGGTATTTATTATTTTCAATAAAAATAATATATTAGCAAACACTGCTGCTGCCACAATAAAAAAACCGATCCTCAAAGTAGATATGGTAATATGCCGATACGATATGCGATGAAGAGTTAACAAGATTAATCCGATCTAGTACAGAGCTTCTGTTACTGCTGCTGCCAAACAAACCCATTATTACTCGATACAAGGGGCTTGTGCTACTGAAATCAAACAGGAAGTTGTAAAGACGATACACAATATACCTGCATGTGTTCGTATTTATTTTGCCGTTTCTGTGCTTGCTTATTTAAATAATCATATAGCATAAGATACTGCGGGTGTAAACAATTGTGCGTACAAAATGTGACATGATGATGGTTGATAGTACAACAAATACACCTTTCTTGTTATCCCTTTTTTATAAGGAAGACAGGCACAAAATATATTGTGTGTACTTACGTCCATCACCCGTTTCAAAGGAACAATGCCAATATTTCAAATCAAGTCATTAAGTTCATTACTGGGAAAGGAATAAGAAGAAAAAAAGCCATCATCATCAGCCTTCATCATGCAGTCATTATCGGCAATGAACACAAAGAAAAGTATCTATGACAGGATTGTTACTACTGGGTTATGTATATATGCATATATATTTACGGTGGACTTGAACCCGCTTACATTTCGTGGCACCAATAATATTATTATTAAGATTAATGTCCTTTAATGTACATTACAGTAAGTTAAGTAGTCGAAACGGTAATTTAACTGAGACAGGGTCTCTCGTCTAATGTCCCAATAGACTTTTAGGCTCAAATTGCCACTGAACCAACATCATACCCTGATTCATTACAAGTAAGTAACCAAGTCAATTTCCTGAGCCTACAAAATACTATGTGCATACACTAAATAAAATCGTTGCGGTTGCAGTCGGTTCTGCTAGTGCAATGTCTATCTGTGCCATAAGAAGAAAAAAAGCTCTTCAAAGCTCATTATACGATCATTATTCTTCCTTTTCCAAAATGGGAAAAGATCCTCTCTGCCGTAATTTTTTTTACTATTAATAAAAATAAAAATAATAAGTAATGGTCCAAGAAGACAAATGTAGAAAAAACCGCGGGCTGTCAACCAGCATTAGTATCAGTAGCGAGAAACTTTTTTTCTTCTGTAGCCAATGAACAACACTTGAACAACCAGACTCATTGTTATTACTTGTGACATGTTTCTACTACACCAATTTAATTCCTCTTTGTAACTGTCTTTTTATTCTACAATAAGTTATCTTATTATTATTACTCTCTTACCATGTGGGATGTTAACTCGGAAATTTTATGCATTATGGCCACCAACCAACATCATCATCATTGCATATAATATTCACTCATGCATCAAGCCTGAAACAACAGATTGATGCTTTTGTAGTAGTTGTTGTTGTTGTGTAGTTAACTGGTTTCTTTGTCATTTAAGTCAGAAGACAAAATGAAGAGATGAGAAAAAAAATCTGAGGACCCACATCATCTTCCATCATTCCACTCCAACATTACAACAATAAACTATAACATGGTAGTAGCTTCATCACAATTATTAGTAAGCTGTTGAAGCAGTATCAGCGTCATTATCATTATCATCTTCTTTGTCATGGTAGCTCAGTCTTCATCAGTAGAAGCAGCAGCGTCAGCATATCATCCTTGTTGTATTCTTGTGAATGGGTACATCGAGCAAAAACTGAGTCTGAATGATAAAGTCAGTTTGTTCACTGCATGAGTCAACCGCAGTTGGAAGTTGATGCAGGGTAAAAATGACGAAGACAGCAGCAACAAACGTCGAGAAAGACCATGACGAAGATGATTACTCCCGCTGCTGCTGATAGATGATTATGATGATGCATCAGTAAAAGAAAAGTGGTATAGTGAGCGATAAAGGTAAATTATTATGCAAGTTGTACCAGAGTTGCTACTACAGACCTACAAAAACTACAAATACATATATAAAACATGCATGCATGAGAGCAGGAGAGCAACTTGTTAGCAGGGAACTAAATAGAAACAGACTTATTTTACCTTTTTTTACAATTTACAAAAGCAACTGCTGCTGCTGCTGTTATACAGCTAAATTATCATCATGCTGATTAACTTGGTAATCACGCTATACTCAGGATGATGAGTAATTTAATGTACAGTTAAAAACCAGCAGCAGCAAGTGTTTCAATTTTCAATGGCAATATTCGTAATAAAAAGTGTACCACAAACAAACAAGAAAATTAGCGCAATTTCTTGCTGGGTGAAGCTCAAAAGTTTATTAGGAAACCAGCTTTGTTCCTTTCTCCTCTGGAGTTGCATATAATACAAAGATAGACGCAGCATTATTTTTAAGGATCGGAGGAGAATGAACGGTTATGTTTTTATGACTTTTTCTACTTTTAAGGCTTAATATGATTATCACTGTTGCTTGCTACTGTGGAGTGCTTTTATGCTTTTTATGACAATCACCAACAGCACCGCAATTTCTGATGAATTATACATAAATTATAACTGTGTGTCTCGTCAACTGCCTACTTTGTAGAATGTAATGGGATGCTTTAGAAACAAAATGTTAAGTTGAAAAAAAGGAAGCAGCAGTGAAACCAAATGACTCTGCTAATGAAATGGATGCTCAAGGTAGTAGTCAGAATCAGAAGTTAGTCTGTACATTGATGATGATTCAGGCCGTGTGTAATAGATGCTTACAACCAGCACTAAGTACATGATATATCCCAGGAAAATGCAAATACGCCCGATTTTCTACGCATTACAAAAAAAAACTGCAGCAGTAGCAGCAAGAAAACGGCCAAGTTTCAAAGTTTTACAGTACCAGTCGTCATTTGTTTTGTCATCCTGTAAATCCTCTTGACTGATGATGACGATTACGACGCGATGACTGTTTTGCTAAAGAAGAAGAAGAGTCAGTCTGTCATTGTCGTGAATCAGCAAAGAAGACGCAAAGTCCAACAGAAAAAATGCCCCGTTTTGGCTTTTCCATCCATCTTTCTGGTTTTCGCCATTTTCGGTCGGTGTGTATTTCACTGCACTGCTATATACAACAGCATTGTATGGTGTTGACCGAAGAATAAAAAAAACAACGAGGTAATGTGCCTACTTAACTTGCTAAAATATGTGTTGAATGCAGAGAGTCCGTCCACATGTCCATTTATGAGTGTACAGGAAAATAGTGGATAGCTGACGACACTGACGTTCCTTCGTTCATTCTGCAGCGGAGAGTCTGGCCTTGTTTTTCAGTGTGATGGCTGGCTTTGGCTATTACGTACCTAGTTGACTGTGAGAAGTATGATGATGACGATAATATTTATGTTGTCACGTCTTGTTAGCTTTTTAGTTAGTAAAATCTCTGCAGTTTGGTATATTCTTGCTCGAAAGTATTTCAGCAGGGAACATTCTACCTCTATACTATGCTACTACTATAGCCACAGTATTTTTGATAAACCATTGATATTCTGCTGCTGCATTTAACCCTTATTGTTACTCAAGATTCTTCTCCTCACAAGTTTTAATCATCATGTGACGATGATGGTGATGATGTGTTGCAAAAGTTGGTTGATATCTTGCCTTAATACGTGCTTTTTCTCTGATGATGATGATGATGCTGTAGGTGATGCGATCCCCATCAACATCATCATCATGATAACCTGGTATTCTACTGATGATTTTTAAGAGCATTTCGTTGTTTTCTTAAAGAATGTGGAAAACTGACTGAGCTGTGAATTTGAAATATCTTTGCTATACATAAATACTTATCGTTCCTCTGTGATTTTAATGAGAAATAGGGGAACCTGCTTCCCTGCATATTGTATAGGTATTATTCAGCAAAGTTAAATACCTCCAAGAGCAAAAGTAAATGAGCACTCACACAGTTCACTTTGCAGTATACCCAGCAACAGAAGCATGAGCACTCCAATTGCATATACGGTTCTTTTTTTATAGATCAAAGGGTAAAGATTAGCAAAGCCTGTTGGATCGAATAATGATTGATTTTTACAAGAAAAACTGATTTAAAAGGAGTGTGAGTGCCATTGGCATGGTTTTTTTTCTTCTTCTTATTCTTCGAACACAGTTGCCCAGCACATTTTTTTTCATGATGCAAGTTCCTAACTTGTTGATGTGGTGTCTGCAATGATGATAATGATGATGTTTTTTTGCTGCTTTGCTCACAAATAATAATAATAAGAAAAAATTGCGTATTTACCTTACCTTTTACATGCTTGGGCAAAGTCAAGTCAAGGAAAAAAGGTAGGTAATGATGATTAATGGTATAAATGCAACCATATATTTACCATTTTTATACACAAAAAAATGCACTAGCAACTCTAACAACCTTTACGTGCCTTCTGATATCAACTTATTCTTCTATAGTCAAAGTTGGCAGATCACTTACAAAAACTGTGAATAGCCGGACATGTCTATACGTGGTTTGTATGCTCATGGTCTTATAGATTCTTTTAGGCTTTTGTGATGATGTTAGAAGGATTTTTAAAGGAGTAAATATGCTTGACTATATTATATGGCTGGGTGACATTTTATTTGGCGCTTTAAGCACACGTATGTAACTATACATACAAGAAACACTCATGCAGAAAATCTTGTACAAAAAAATCTTCATCTTTCAATAAAAAGGTAACATCAACAACAGATGCCAGAGAAGCTAATATGTAACAACAAGTAAAACCATGAAAAAAACGACATCATATGCAAAAAAAGTGAGCAAGTTGCAATGTTGGGTGTGGGTGGGAATATAGTAGACTTTTGTTGATGCGTTGCCGGCTCATTCGCATTCAATCTTGCTAGTCGCCACTATTTATTTTGTAGAAAAGAAGAATTTCAAGGAAAGGATTAAATAGCACACAGATATTCACTTCAATCTCTATATATTTGATCAAAAGATTTTCTATAAAAAAATTGCGAGATTATATCCATGAGCTTTATATCTACCTATACCAGTTATATTGGGCGCAAATATGTACATTTTTATTTTTGTACGCTGCACTGCTTTTGACATGCTGCTGTTGTCTGTGGTGATGATATCGGTTTCCTTGATAAATATAAAATATTACGTTACGTTACTCCTATATAATCTTGATCACAGCGCAGCACACATGCTTACCAAAACCTATAATAAATCATGAAGCAGAAAAAGGAATGCACTTTGTACACAGCCTGCTAATTTGATTCTTTCGCATGATAGTTTTTGACTTGATGAAGTGAGACAGTGCGGAGCAAGCAAATCATGCAAAAAATGCCGTTAATCGACAATCTGTGTTGTTTGCATGCATATTATTCCCTGCACCCTGACTCGGCACTACTATTATTTTGGTAGTGGTTTTAACCTCATGCCACCGGTGGTGGCACGTTCAATATTGAAACGCTTCTGATGACGGTTGATGATAAAAATAAAATAAAAAAGTAAGCTATAAAAAGGATAATATTATTATCATGCTGATGGTTGTGAGGTGGAGCACACACACGCAACAACATATACTACACACAACAACGCCAGAGTGAAGAGCTCCCGTTTGACTTCTCTTGACTCGGTTGCTTTTTTTTGCATTGATATGAAATTTAGGTATAATATATTTTTTTGACATGCAACACCACATTTCCATTTCTACTGGCATATTAAAGCCCTTCTTATCTCTGTTTGCATGGTTTACTACCGCGAGCAGTAGCGAGCAAACATGGAAAAAGAGATTTCTTTTGTAATATGATTTGTATTGTTGTATGTATATTTATTTGACTTTGACTCGGAGTGATGGTAATACGACAAGAGAGTCAGCAGAAAACGAGGGATAATATATAATGCAAAAAAGGAAGAATCAGAGAAGAGAGGCAAGCCAAGGAAGGTTGTGCCAAATTAAAAAGAAATAAGTTTTGTCGTACAAAGTCAGTCTCTTAAATGACAAGGAAATCGGTGTCATCATCATCACTCACTCAATGCACGTCTCTTCTCATCTCTGTAAAATGATAATAAAAATGTATGTCACTTCTCCTCTTCTTCTGGGAATGATTATATGATGATGATGATAGTGTCAGTGGTGTGGTGGTGGCAAAGCGGTGGGATGGTAGCGGCATTGGTTTTGCCCAAGAAAAAAAATGGAAACGTGCTACCATGCTATAAAATGAAATAAGAAGCAACTACTTACTCTACCACTCATGCTCCGGCAATCTTCTTTTTTCCTGTTGTAACGTGGTGGTTTGTTTTTATATTAAAAAGGATTAATAAACATATACACACATTGTTACATACCCTCGCCAACCACCACTCCTTACTACTATTATTATTGCAGTTGGTGGTGTTCACTTTTTTCTTGTACGATTTCTACTTCCTTTTAAGAGCCGTCTCCACTTTTCGTTTTGGCATCTCATCATCGTCGTCATATGCGACCATCATTTTCATGTTACACCGTGAAACGAGTACAATGTATAATCTTGCGAATCCTCATATCTTCTCCCGATTTAAAGTCACAAGCATACACTCCTTTCAGTGCACTTACCAGTCAGCAAAGTTGTTGTGAATGACGAGGGGAACGGGAATATAAGATGACATTAAATGAATTAAAAATGCATATTTATGGCAAGCCTTATAGCTCTAACCGTATGACATGATTTGAGTGACACAACAAGGAAAATGTTACAGTAGCCGTGGCGGCGGTCCCGGTAGTGGAGGTGGTGTTGATGCTGCAGCTGCTTTTTTTGTGATTTGCAGAGTAAAGTACACACATTAAATGCAAATCATGATCATCCTCCTGCTTACCGCCGCCAACACCATATAATCACATTGTAAATGGAACTTGTCACAGTGGGAAATTAGCTGGGCCATTTGTTAAGTAAACAGAATTGAGGGTGCGCATAGCGCAGCGGTAGCGGTGTTTGCCAGCTCAATGAAAATGAATGATAAAAAAATCAAAAAACACAATAAAGAAAGAGTACCATAGCAAACGCTACAGATTCTCTTTTTCTGATTTTTTTCCTCGAATTTTCCTCGCTGGTTTTGATGCGGGTTTTAGTGGCGGTAGTGGTACTAGTGGCTTTTAAGTGATTGCCATCATGCCTCGAAAAAAAGTTTGCATTATACCCTGGATAGATGGAAAGGATTTTTTGTAAGCTCTCATTATTGAGAATGATTTGTATGAAAAGGGCAGCCGGATAAACTGGCTTAGTTTTGTACTTTGGATTGATGTGCTGTTTTTTCTTCCTCTTTCTGCTTGGTTTTTGCCTATTCTCTTCATTGATTTCCTTCACGGTACGTAAGAAAAGCTCCCTTGTTTTTGTTTAATTTAAGCTTCTTTTTCTCTCTTTTTCGGTGTTCGCGAAAGGTCTAAAGACGCGGATTTTGAAAGGCTTAAGTAAGGCGGTGGCGGTGTAGTCCTTTATTTGTTCTTTCGCTTTTCTCAGAAGACATTTAAAAAGAAATTCCATCAGTGCTTAAGAACACAGCACAGTTGGATGGAGATATGTGCCAGAATTTTGCAATAATGGTAAATACAGCAGCACAGCTTTTTTGCACAGAAAAAAGTTTCCTTTTTTCATTTACCCTTTTACTTTCCAATTTGCTCACGGGTACATACACACTTTGGTTACGAGACATTAAGTAAATTGCAGTGAGAGAGAGAGAGAGACCGCACCACGTACATAAGAAAGTAGAGGCTATTTGCACTAGTCTCCGCACTTACATGAATGGGCGCAATAGTGCTTGTTCAGGGGTCACCTTCAACATTAATCAGAAGATTTTTTGAAGTAAAAACACAAACACTGCATGCTTTAATGATGCTAGTGGTTCTACTAAAATACTACCAGAAATGACTAGTTGAACAATGTTAGTTTTTCCTTTTTAAAAACTCTGCTGGTGCTCAGCATGTCGGTACCTTTTTTCTATTATGGTTTACGGTTTTACATAAATCTCCCTCAAATTCAATGCAGAGGCGGCTATATTTGTTTTCTGCAATAGTAACTCCTCCATATTTGTATGTACTTTTACAACCCATTGAAATCGAGGGCGTTTTGTCATCATCAGCAGAAACAGACGCAAGGAAAGAGAGCAGGAAGGATGCCGACATGTTCGGCAATAATGACAAAAAAATGTTCATTATCTCCCAAAAAGAATTTTTACACTAGGGAAAAAGAAGAGAATGCATTTTTTTCGGCTTTACCAAACAGTAGTAGTAATGCAGTTGATATTGCTTTTGGGAGCGTTTCTTCCCTTTTTTCTCTTAGCCAGTTGATTTGGCATTTTTCTTGTCTTCTTGTCATAAGCTAAGCTCAAGCTGCTTGCTGCCTGCTGCTGGTCCAATTTTATTTATTTATTTCCTTGTTGGGTGCTTTAGTAACAGTGCCAACAATAAGAGCTTTAAGTTCTTTCTGATGATATTATTGCTACTGCCGTCATGAAAGAAAGAGAGAAAGATGGGGGGAGGGAAAAAGAGGAAAGAACAGACACATACCAGCAGAGAGGAAAAAAAGTACCACAAACGGAATCTGGAACAGGTCGGTTTTTGTCAGTTTTTGGAGAAAAAATCTTTCTTGGTAGCGTTATGTAACATAGTGTTGCTGGAATAGCAGCTGCTGACGCTACACTCATTCAGCCTGTTCACTCTTGTTGTTGGCTTAAATGGCTCACTTTTGTCTCGGAGAGATTTCCGTTTTCTTAACAAACAAACACTAGCATGGAATCCTTGTTTTCCTGTGAAAAAAATAAGATGAAATGTAAAGAGTTTTTTTGTCTCTCTTCTCTTCTTCGCGAAGATAGCATGTCTTTCATTTTGAAGTGAATTTAATAAGACGAGCAGTGCTTATAAACTCACTCAACCCAAAACTTTTGACTTTGAGACTGACCAAGAAACCAACCGTGACGACCACGTTGTACACAATGACGATATAAAAAAAGTGAAAACAGGGACATACAATCTTTACCCACCACCTCCACCACCACCATAACAGCAACAGCTTGCTCTCTTGCGGTCTCCTCTGCTGGTTTGATGATGGCGTACTTTGGTGGAGGTGAAGTAAACTTTATTGCGCAATTCATATATTGGTACTTAAGTATATATCCATAATACCTAGTTATTGCTATACTTATCGCGAGAGAAAACTATTTTCGTAGATTTACGGAAGACCCATTTAAAGCCCCCCAAACACTAGACCAAAAGCCATTCGTACCTACATCTGTTTGTGAAAGCAATATATAAAAGATCAGCTTTTAATTTCCTCATCGTTTTTTTCTTATTCTCCTTCCTCTTCTTTTTGGCTTGCTGTTGAGATAAGGGAAAACGCAGGGATAAAAACGAAAGAAAATGGAAAAAAGGAACGAAGGAGTAGTAGTATAGGGTAAAGAGCAAAGGACCAGGAGAAAGAGCAAGTTGAGTAAATCATGTATTTTATTTGGAGGACATGGATAGGTAGTATTTTTCCCATTTGCACTACTAGTTCCAGTTCCAGTTGCAGATGTCTTCGTTTTTTTTCTGGAAATGGACCAAGTAGAGCGTGGCCTTCTTGTGTCTAGTGAAATATATATGTTTTCCCAAGTTGGGCAATAAGTGAGAGACTCGTCGTATCGTGTGTTGGCCAAAAGAGAGAATCCTACAGACAGACATGAACGACATGACGAATACAGCAAGGTGATTTGATAGTGATAGGACACACACGTGCGTCAGTCAAACATGCTACTTGTATGATACTTACATACTTTTTCAAGTGGTGCGAATGGGGGCGCTTAAGGTGCACGACAGGGAAAAGGAAAGCTAAGGCGAGGCTCGCCTCTGGAAGGAAATTGTTAAAAAATGTTTAAGAAAACATGTGCTTAAAAGGAAAATAAGTAGGTATGTATGTGTAGTAGATAGATATGTAGGTATTTCGTTACTACCAACATTTTTTTTATCAACCATCAAGTGTTCGCCCTCATCATCATTTTCCAGCTTACGGACATAGAGACAGACGAAGGTTCCAGATAAGAATATTAAAAGGACTATTAGGCTTAAATAAATATGTACGTTACGAAATGCTTGTTATTCTGAATGTGAATTTGAGGAGACGGACTGAATGTAACGGAGAGATAAGCCAAAATGTGTAATGTCTACTTTAGCTGTAGTAAATTATAAAAGGAATATAAAAAAGTAGGTTGTTCATCATCATTCTTTCATATGGAAAGAGATTCATGAATATGAATACTACGTTTATACTTATACACGTAATATATATTATTATTAATATATTTTTTATGGTTTCACTTTACGGTACTACTCTTTTGATTCATTTGAAATGAATATTATGCTCTCATGCTAAAAAGGAAATCTCTCTGTCTGCTGAGAAGTAGCAAATGTGTTTTCTATGAAGGGAGAAGGCCAGTCTGTCGCTGGAGAAGAAGGAGAAACACAGGATGGATAAAAGTAAGGCCAGTAAGTGGCATCACAGCAGCAGCAGTATACCAACAGACAGATTTCTTCTTGTTCTCCTTTACCATCAGTCTCAACAGCAGCAGTACTAAGAGTGATGGAGAAACGAAGATCAGTTTTGTAGCACATGTCACTGGCACATGGCAACCTTTTTTTGGTGGATTAGAATATGAAAGGAAGCCAGTAGTGTGTACATTGCACTGGTGCTCGCTGGTCCAATCTATTCTCTATTTATCTCTTGTCCTCCATCAAAGCAGCCAGCCAGGCTCAGAAAACTCCTCTACAGAGAGACTCATAGTTTTGAACAGATGGAGAAAAACAGGAGCATGGAAAGGAAAAGTATAACAATAAAATGAGAAGAAGGCCCTTTGTAGATGCCAGTCTTGTGTCTCTGCTGCTGCTGCTGCGAAATATTTTATATAATAGGTTATGTATATATTTTCCTGTCTAACTGCCTGAGAAAGGAAAAAGAAGCTCTTCTCTTTTTATTTGAGCCGTTTTATATCACAAAGCCAAGTCAGTTACAGTGATCCTTCTAGTTTTCATAACAATCAGGATTATAATGGGAATAATAAAGTGTGTATTTTTAGTTGGGATGGTAGTGATGATGATATAATATTATTATGATGATGATATATGCAACCATTTTTTTTGTTAAACTTCTAATAATATGAATGACTGAGCGTGTATCGTGGGAGCCGAGCGTGTGTATTAGGATAACTGCCGTATTCAAACGGTTTGTGTGCGCTCGTGAGCTTGCGTGTGTGTGGCTTAAAATGCCTCATTTGTCACAAATCACCAGAGAAAGAGTGACTTTTCTCTAGATAGATACACATATAACAGATAATATATAACTACTGTAATATTTATGTAGGGAAGGAGATAATAATAATATCACGATGTACATCTTGTATGTGTGCGTGCCGTGTCGTGTGTGCGTCATGAAAAACTTCTTTTTTATAATATCTTGGGTCTTTCGAGGACATTTTTTTCAAACTAAATGCTTTTTCACACAGGAAGCTTAAATATAAGCGTATTATGATGGTGAAAAAACGGAGGTATTTAAAAATTTATGAAGGAAAGTGTAAGTGACTTGTTTGCTCATGCTTTTTATTAGTCACTCTCTCTCTCTCATGCTAGCTCTGAGTTAATACTCTTGTAGGTTGAATAAAATGTAAATGGTATCATCCTCGTAAAATCTTTTTCCCATAGGCATAGTCTAAGCCAAAAACTCTCACAAAATATGGTGAGCAGAAGCAGCAACAAAGTTTTCTGGAATATTTAGTTATCTTTTCCGAGAAAATTATGAATAAAAATGTTGTTTCTGATGCGTGTAAGCAAGTGTATATTTAGTTTTCCTGTGCAGCAGTACGCCTTACGATTTGATGGGAGCGTGTGTGTGTCTTTTTTCCTACGAAATAATTTTTACATTGAACTTCAGAAAAGTAAGTAAGGAGCAAAATCACAAGAAAATATGTCTTGCTCTCTTGCAAAAGAAATCTTTTTAGAATGTCAGGTGAATACACACATAACACCGGTGTCCCGTCCATATACTAAACACACCCGTTTAAAAAAGATTTCGATCATGAGATACTCATGTCTTTTGAATGAATTGTCTCACAATTTTTTTTGGCAGAGAACAAATTCCAAGATAGTTCAGCGTGTCTGTCTATTACACTGAATGAATACTGAAGCCAGTTATTGAGCGAGCATACATACTACATTCCAGTTGTATTTCTGTCATGATGACAAAATACGAGAAAAAAATGTGTACTGATGCTTCCCTTCTATAACTGTAAACTTGTAACGGAGATACTACAAAAACATATCCAAAGATTGTAATAATATGTAAATCTACTAGAAAAACCATTTTATGTCCTCCTCTCCTAGTGCGATCTGCTAAATTAGGAATGAATATAACTAGATATATTTCTCCTCCTGTGTGCTCATTTATTTTTCTTTTAAAAAAGGACAAAAAAAGGACAGAACAGCGCGCGTATAGTAGTAGTCGACAATTACAAACACGAATGTTTTTAGCTGTTCTGGTGTGTGAAGTCAACTGTATTTTTCCCTTCTTTTTCATCTTCAACTTTTTTAAACATTGCCATTTGCATATTTTCCCTGTGCCTTTTTGTAATAAACTAAGCGTAACGTATCTCTCTCTCTCTCTCACTCTTTCTCTATTTATTTCTTTTGCTACATCACAAGTTAGTATTATTATTATTCACCAAGTTACATTTTTCACGCGTTGTTTATTATAATGAACAGCAACACAACAGCAATTGCTCTGTACGATGGCTAAAGCAAGTGTTCAAGAAGGAGTGAGAAAAGCATTTTTTCTTTAAAAAAGAAAAGGCACGGCTATGATGACGATGAAGATGAAGAAAATGATGCGTAGTATATCCAAATGTGGGCATACACATGGCGTGTGTGTAAAGTATCCATATGTATACGTAGGTATCTTTCTTAATTTATAAATATAGTTAGATACACAACACATTCCTCTTTTCTTTTTTCCACTTGAACTATATCAGGATATCCATCTCCATACTTATTTGCCGTGTCTCATTTTCATAGTCATAAAGTTGATGATAGTGGTACGGTTTTGGAGATAGATTTATAAGGAAAACGGAATAAATAACAGACTTCATTCTATTATATATACATAGGTACATTGTGCATATGATCTTTGGATCCTTAGATACAATTTATATTTTATGAAGTTGACTTTTTCCGAAAAAAATATTACAAAGATGCTGTATGCTGCACATTGCACATGTCTAGAAGATCAGCCTCTCTGATTTTCTTTGTATCTCGTGTAACGAGAAAAAAATTCGAGAATTATGATCTCATGGAGGTATGCACCATTGCAAAAAGGAGTATTTAACGACACGACGTATATATTTCTGTATTGAATCATGTGTGGTGGTATCCATGCGCCAGATTTTCTTAAGATATACATGGTGAGAATCTGCACGACCATGATAACACCTCCTGTAAAACTCCGATGTAGCGACTTTTAAAGAAAAAAACCTGTGGCTTGAGTTCAATTCTTTAGACGGCACAGGCGATATAATATAATACTTGTCTTAACATAATGCTCTTCTTATGTGGGGGACGAACGCAGAAAACAATACAGATATACAGCAAATGATATGAATGTGTTTGTCTCCTGACTCATTTTTATTAGATTGTCGCTCAAAGGAGATGAAAACGCCGTGCATGTGCATGTCTTGGCCATAGAAAAATGTAATGGAGTCTGAAAGTGTTATTATTATTATTTTGTGCAAAAATAGAAAGAGTGTGTGACGGGGCCGAGACGACCAGGCCAGTAGACAATGGACTATTATAATAACCAAACAGTACTGTTACATATTTATAGAAACTTTAAAAGGATACGTGTAAAAAGAAGAAGGGATGAATAACGACGAGTGGTAAAGGTGATGGTAATGACAACGACGATGAAGAAGGCGAACGTTGACTAAAACCTCGTTTTTATAACAAGTAGCATGCTAAAAGGCCTCCTTTTATTTTCGCAAATAAACATAAAGTAAATAGGAAGTTGCGGAGAATGAGACAGCATAAATATAGATTTTTGTCTTCTCGCTTCCTCTTTTTGTGTGTATCTTCTTGTTCCTCTCTTTCTAATATTCCTTTCTCTTTTCATCTCTCTCTCAACTCAAGTTGAAATGAATCGAAAAAAAGTCATGGCACAATAATAAGGGAAAGAGAGTAAAAAGGACAAAAGATCACGAAGAGATGGAACAAGAGTCAGAAAACAAGAACAAGACGACAAAACATATATATAATTTAATGACTGTATTATGTCGATAGAATATACAAACAAAGCATACATATATGTTTGTACACATTCAAGTTTTCATCGGTGGTGATAATACATAAACATGTATCTATTGTTTTTGCGTGATCATGTCCTCCTCCTCCCGTCTTGCTGATGATGATGACGACGACGAGAGGAGTCCCTCTTCCTTTGTTTTTGTCCTTTTGTTGTTTTCACCCATAAATGTCAAAAGAATCGCGTCGCGAGTCACCAGTACCAGTCCTTCCTCCTACTGTAGTATTGCCTACATACATATTTTTCCCCACCCCCAAAAATTGTTTTTTTTTCTTTCTAGAAAATAACATTCCCATTTCTGTTTTCGGAATGGAAACACAAAAGGAAGGAATAAACAGTTAGTACGGTGGTTAGAATGATAGTACTATCATCAGTCAGAATGTTAATGGTTGTTAAAAAGACTGCCATTTCAATAGAAATACTTTCAAACAGAGAGGTCTACTCTACTACTCTGTCTATTTGTGCAAAGCCATGTGCGGCTTTATTTTATCATCATCGTCTCGTTTAGATTTTTTTGCCGTTTTTTTCGCTATTGATGTTACTGTAAAGAAATGGAAAGGACTATATACTGCGCTATGTTGCTGCTGATTTTATTTTCAGTGAAAAATGCAAGCAAAAAGAGCATTGAAGCGGTTCTTATGAGACTATTCATCCTTTTTATTATTATCGTCACTGTGTGTACTAGTACATGTGTACTACAGACTATCACAATGCGGTCACCGCTCTCTCTCTCTCTCTCTCTAAATATTTAATGTAATGCAACATTTGTTTTTTTTCTTCCCTGCTCTTTTACTATTATCACCACCGTCATCATCATTATTTCGGCTAGTCATGCTTTGACTTGCTCCTACTGTTCTGTTGTGATAGACGGTGAATTTAAATGCACGAAATTATCTCCTCTTCCTGGTCTTCTTACTATAGCCAAGACTGTATTAACTTTTTTGGGGATAAGGTACCTACCTAAAAAGTAGACTTTGATCAGTAGAGAGAAAAAAGAAGAAGGAAGGAAGAAGCACGCGGTGGGGTAGATAAAAGAAAGGGCAAAGGACATGCACAGAGTTCATAAAATGAACAAGACACACATGCCATCATCCATAGTGCAATAATGATGATCCCGATATCTCATCCCCGAAATGTTGGTCTTTGAATCTTTTTTTTGTGAGTTGGTACACAGAGAGTGGCCATGAGTGAGTAGTTGGCCTCTCCGCCTTCCTTTCCAAGCAGAAAAAATAATATAGAGATTTTGTGCAGCAGCAGCAGCAGCGGCCACAAAAATGGCATGAGAGTTTTGCCAGATGAACTCACTCTCCACTACTGCTGCATACATCCACTACTGACTAGTAAGTTCTCAAACTGTATAATTTCATCATCTTCATCATTCCAAGAAGGAGAGTTAATATTTAAGGCTGGTTTGTAGGCAATACTATTTATAATGCATATCGCACATCCCATACCATAATAGTTAGCTGTAATATGCATCGCAGCAGCAACGGCAGTAGTCGTTTTTTCTCCATATCTCTTCCCGTTTTTCCATTTTTCCCCTTGTTTCATTCCACTGGCCTTCTTTTTTATTCACTCACTAAGTCAGTCAGTGAACCTCGAAAGTTTGGAGGTTGGATGTTGGAAGGATTTGCAATGATATTGTCTTGTTGGTTTGGACGGTGGTGGGTCCGCTGCTGGCTTTCCTTAAGCCTTCACAATTCTGAATGCAATTTAGCCAAAAAGCAAGACACGGGCAAGCAAGTAGGCAAAAGTTTATTATTATTATGGCTGTAGTGAATAAGCTGGCTCACTTTTTCTCGGATTTCGCTAACTTTGGCTACAATATCAACGAGAGAGAGAGAGACGATGCTGGAGTAGACAAGCGAAAAATATTGCTGCTGCTATTATTATATCAGCATCAACATCATCCTCATCATATGTAATCGCACAAAACTTGCTAGTGAATCTCACTCGGCTCTGTGTAAGTGTTTCTAACCAAATTGTAGTGCGATATCTTAAAAGGGACGATGTAGCACAAAAACATCAACAATATATGCCCTAATAAATATACCTACGCAAAATAATGTACATGCTATCTTATCCTTTGCTTCTTGAAACACTGGTGGAAGCCAAGAGAAAGATGGACACGGAGGAGATTTCGTGATGATAATAATAATAATAAAAGGTGTATGTGTGCTCACACACAACTCTAATGTAATATAAATGTGTTGCTATTATGAGTATTATAGCTATTACGATGGTAGTGGTGGCGTTGAAGCAACAGACTTCCATCAACTTAGCACAGACTTGACTTTGCCACCCACCACCACCTACCACCCCAACACAAGGTCTATTACATCTACAAAAAATGCTATAGTTTTTTTTCTATATCCTTGTATATAGGTATATTATATTATAAATGTACTTCCTTCTCCTTTTCTACTCAATCTCATTCTCATCGTGATGATCATCATTATCTTTATTCTCTGTCATCATTTTCTCCACATTTTGCTCTCTATCTTCTACCTTTTTTGCCTGAGCTCAAGACAAGCCCATATTGTTCATTCCCAACCGTGCGTGTGGTTGGTTGGCGGTTACTCCATTGGTTAGATTGGAACACGCAAAAAGTTATATAGTCATGTCAAGTAAATTCATTCTCCAGCAGGCTATGTATGACACTGGTAAAGTGGAAAGTTTAAAAGGACTTTGTGTGTGTGATAACATATGCTTCACTTATTTTGAAACGAAAAAATACAAAATGTCACCAACAACCTGACATGCCATCACGTGATCACGTCCTTTCCACAGAGTTGTGACCTTAAATTCTCCAAATATTTCACAGGAAATTTGCACAAATTTGACCTTTTTTCCTTGTTGTGACAATAATTGGCTTTTCGAATCTCATTTCAAACTTGTTTCTTTCTTTTTTTTGGAATCCTATTACAAAATGTTTGCTAGAGGCATACAATACATAACATGAAGATATGCTATTAAAGAAACACATTTCTCTCCTTTCTTCAGTTACCCTATAACTTTAACGAAGGGAGAAGTTGTCGTTCGTTGTTGAGAAAATGTGACCCTCAGACACACTAATTCTATAGAACGGCAGAGTCTCTACTGACATGTTGTTGTGGTACCATTATGTAATACATCCCATAAAGTAAAACATGAACACTCCAAAAGATTTCTCGAGTAGCATTAGCAGTAGTAGTAGTAGTAGACCATTAGTAGCTTATTTATATTCACAAACTGACATGGTGGAGTAGTGACAGGAGGAAGAACAAAAGGGGGCGTGTGTTTCACCATGTTTTACTACGACACGAAGAATTTGTTCCGTGATGTTTCCCTTGTTGCATACTAAAAGACAAGATGTTGTTCCTGGCGTGTATATACATTACCTCTCTCTCTCTCTCTCGTCACAACTCTCACCATTTTACCATTTTTCACAAAAGAATAAAATGTGCTTGTAAAAGAAAAACACTGTTTCCTCCTGGAGGAGTTTAGTGTTGTACGTTATAACAACTCTTGAAACAAAAACATGCCACTACCATATCACATCTCTACAGTTCTTTGTAGCAAACTACATTATTGAGCATGTACCATGCAAAATATCATCATGAATGATGTCACTGTATGGGCAAGGCTACTGGCGAGAGGAAGTAAAAAATTTTAAACGAGAAGCATACTCGCCATTGTCGTAAAACGTTTCCCTAGGAACAACGATGTATTCTTATTAAAATTGTCAGTCTCTCTCTCTCTCTCTCTCTTTCCACCACCACACACTCATTAATGTTAGGTGGTTCACCTAAAAGACAAGACGTACGTGAATATTTACTACAACGGCGACGATAAAACCGGAGCAACAAACTAGAGGGAAATAAAAAATATACACTTGACTTTCCTCCCTGCCTAAATGTTTGCGCCCAATTTGCCAATGAGGCTAATAACAGTGTTCTCACAAGAAAAGGCTCAAGTCATGATCGCCATGATGAAATGGCAGTAGAGAGAAACTTTATTCTGTTTCACTGCTCATGCTGCAAGTGACGTGTAGAATGAATGGGTGCATTTCTAGCATTTGCATTTAGGTTTTCTCTCTCTGCTCCCATATCTTTTCTTCGTTTCCTTTCATCTTTCCTTTTGTTCCTTCTAAATTTCTTGGATTTTTGTAGTTTTATAGTTGAGCAAACTGCATTCCCATTGTTTAAATTTATCTCATGTATATACTGCTGCAAAACACAATTTTGTTTTAAAAGGGAACTGGAAATAAAGATGCAGGGAAAGTATTAAAATTAAATGCAGGATTCTCTACATTTCCAGGTCTCTGACTACTACCACAAGGTAACACAGCGAAATAATGTTTGTAAGGATAAAGAAAATTAATGTAAAGTGAAACCATGATAAAATGAGCCTACTCTTTGTCTCAAGGAAACTTGACACACGCACATTTTTAGACTATTGCTACATTACACATACCACATATTTAAAATTCCGGTCAAGTACTCCTCTTCTTCTCGTGTAACAAAGATCCAACAACTCTTCCAGAAACAAAGAGCCGCTCCTTTTTAAGTAGCAACCTATGTTACATTTCTTCAAATGAATACTAAAAAGATCATTTAGTTTGGTTGTAGCAGAACTAATGCTTACCTGACATGGAATGCACGTTGCGTATGGAATCACATTTTTCCTGTTTCCAAAACAAATGTAAAATTATAATTTTACTGGCTATTGCATCCCATCACAAGCATTTTCCATTGCCGTTGATAATTTTAACAGCTTATTTTGATTATAACTTTGTGCAGGATGAAAATGGTGGTGATGATGCGAATGGTTTGTTAATAAAAAGCCACAAGTTTATTGAGGGTGGAGGTGGAATAAAAATGTTAAGTGTTTGTGATGGTATTTAACATTGTTGATTTTGATAAGCATTTATTCGCCACGTTTATACATTTTTTCATTTGCAATAGCGCATCAGAGACAGAGAGAAGTTGACTTTTGACTTTGACTAGTTTTGGAGGTGATGGTGGTTGGTGTTGATGATAATGATGATAAAACAGCGGGGTTTTAAGAGAGTGTGTATACGCCTACAGGGTTTTTAAAATGTATGCACGCTTAATCTAGCCCTTCCCTACACTTTCGCCGCTGCTGTGGTGATGTTGATAGAAAAATTGTCTTACTAACCGTATATGTCAAAAGAGGCCAGAAAAAAATCATAATAAAAAAGTAAACTCCTTTTCCAAATATTATAATGCTTATCAGAGTAAGGCATCAACGACAACAACAACCAAATAACAACAATAATATGCGGTTATATTTTGGTGTTTGGTTGGTTGGTGATGCAACGGTGCAATAAATGGGAAAAAATGTTTCCTGTGTATATAAAAGTATGTGTATATCTTACAATCATTTCATCATCATCGTCACGATCAAAATATATTAAAAAAATCCGTTTGCACACTAACACGCGGCCCAGTTTCCACTTTTGTTGTTGTGGTGATACAACAGACGGAAAGTGAGTTTAGCTATGGAGATTGCATTAGGTATAGAGGAATTTCAGTTTTGACACGGTTAGTTAAATGTGAAAAGTTTTATGGGAGAAAACGCCTTTGAAAAACAGTGTGCATAATATTACGCGTATATACGCATTTGTATTGAGTTGTAGAGCGCTACAAGAGAGTTGATTTTCCAGGCAAAGTATGTTGGCTTGACTGGATCATGAATGAGGATGATAATGATGATGAGAAGGGCGATAAGAGCACAAGGCAAGGCTCATTCATCCAGCCAGAAAGTCACTCTTTTGTACATCATCCAGCCATATTATTATGGAGAAGGGATGATGGTATTTAATAATAGTAGAATGCGTGTATGTAGGTATATTGTAGTAAAAAGGACGGAACAACTGGTGCGTCCCATTTTCTCCAAAATTGACCTGGAGTGAATTTTATCATCGTCATGATCACGGTGCTTAATAAGAGGAAAATGATTTTCTGGATAAAACTTTGCATGATGGTGTGTATCTATTTAGTCTCTAAGCAGGTTTACATGATGTAATGGATGCTCTCCAAACTTAATTTGCATCACTCATCATCCTTCGACGGAGAATAATAAGTCACCAGTTTTACCATCACCACATCGTTTAGAATAATGATAGCGATGTAATATAAGTAGTGGCTTTACCACATATATAGACATGTTCACATCCGCTCCCACGTAACTTTTATATATCTTTATATCTCTGTTTTTCTCTCTCCTATTCATTCACTTCCGCACATACAGTTTCCACTAAATGTCAAGGGAATTTCGTACTTTTATTCATGTCTGTTGGTGGTAATATTACCTATGTATGTTGATATTTTACTGATTGTTCTTTTACCTTGTAATTTTAGGATTAATCATGTATATACCTACGCTTATATTATCAAAGATTTTTCATAGTAACCATTTCCATCCTCATCGTATCATAATGGCCATCCCAATTATGTAATGGGATAATGTTTACAAGAAGTCAGTCAACCAGTGAAACTGGTTCATTGAGGAAAATGGTTTAAAAAGAAAGCACTGCATAATTTGCTCCAAATTAGAGATACTCCTGTGTTTCATCAACAACCCGACTTTTATTCTTTATGTAAGGGAAATGTGGTCCAATCTGAAGCCTTGCAAAAGATGACGGAAAGACATGTTTTTTTTCTTAATGTACAATTAGTCAGATAGACATAGCAGGTGGGCACATATGTGGTATATTACATAGCATTTTTCTGAAGAGGTAGGTGGGTGGCACGAGTAAATGTTCCATAACAGCCACCATATCAGGGCTTCCATAGTATCCTGACAGCAAATTAATCCAATTGGGTCTAAGGAATCCACATGTCAAAACCAAACTGATGAATGTGTTAAATAAACCTACAGATTGCAGATGGATGAACAAACGTACATAACTCGTGCACTTGAAGTTAGACAAATTGTGTGCTGCAGTGGATTTTTGAGATGCTGGAGATGGTAGGCTGAATTTAATTAACTGGAAAGGCTATTTTTAATTTATATGCCAGCTGGGGTATTATATAATTCGTGTGGTAGAAGGGGATGCGATCACGTTTCCATGCACCTTGTTTCCAAGTGTTCTTCAATGGCTTTTTGTTCCACTCACGAATATCATTTTGCTACTTCATTACAGTTTTTGAAACTTTTCTGCAGATTCATGCGGTATAAAGGCACTAGAGTGTCTTCTGCTTTTATGTCCTTCTTCCCATAGTATTCTAAATGAAATGAGTGGTCTCTTATGATATTGTAAAATAATAGTTTATTTAACTTTGCCATTCCCATATTTGTTGCAAGGTGTACATTACTAGAAACTTGGAGCATTATATACTGGTGGATTGCGTAAACATTTTTCTTTATGTGTAAGTTAGTGTGTTTGTGCTGCGTTCCCATTTCCCAAAGTTGCACCGCATAATAGGCATTTTATTGCATGAGAAAAAAGGGGAAAATGGGCACAGGAATCGTAATCGTAACTAAGGAACAGCAGGGGAAGGAATAAAACGGAGTAGGCTGGATGAATGAATCGTAATATATTGGAGACCTGTTCCATTTCCTGACGTTGTTTGGAAATGATGGTGGTGGTGCTTGAAAATGTCAACGACAATTAGGACGGCCATTTACACCGTCATCGCCGTACCCGTTATTGGTTGCGCTGAATCTTTCTTCTTGGCTTTTTAGCCATTCTTCTTCTTTCTGCATATTCAACATCTTTCTCCTTCATTCCGGGCAGATCCATATCATCATATCTGCTATACAATATGTCGCATGAAATACATTCATTCACTCACTCACTCTCTCTTGCTCAAATATGAGGGCAAATATGTTTTTATCGGGAATTTGAGTTGAATAGAGGGACATATTATTGGAAGGATAACGACAGCAAAGACGATAACTGGTGATGGAGTAATCGCAATGTTCCAGTTAATGGACGTTTTTATTATGTTCAATTACGTGGTAGCGATATGGCTATTTGTACTACTCTACTCTGCTCTCACTCTCTTTCTTACAACTGGTTCCTGTCAACTAACTTATTATCATAATGTTTTCTGCAATATCGACTACTTGGTTGGCTGCACATGCCATGCTTACATTTTATAACTGTTGTCTTGAGTCCCCGTCGTTTCTTCTGTGATGGTAGCGGTTATGTAAGTAGTAGTGGTGATAGCAGCGGTGAGTACCACTCCAGATTATCGTCTAAGGTCATGTAACTGTGCTATTATGTAATGTACATATTTACATTAGTTATCCTGTTTATGTCATATGTGCTCAAGTCGTCCTGGGTAATATCCTTATCATCATCGTAAAAGGAATAGATTGCGGCTTTGAATTCTACTACGCCAGCATCGTCATCCCACTCATGCAGTAGTATCATCATCATGGCTGTTTTGTTTCATGAGAGAAGGCATTCTAAAATTCCTCATGGAAATGGCACAATTCCGTGCTGTCCATAGAGAACAAGAGAATTGTTCGAGAGAGAGAGAGAGAGAGAATCGAGAGAAATTTTCAGGTTAGTACTACCAGCGCTTATTCCACTTCTCTCCCGTAATTTTCTACGTATGCAATACCAAGCAGCTACATTACACACGGAATTTCGGGAACAGGATGCTACCAAAGCCGTTGCTTTTACTCCTGCTGGTCGTCATGCAGTTAGATATATCTCTAAGCCTGATGTGTTCATTGGAACCCTCTCTGTGAAGTGAAACACACATAATAACACGTTCTCCCAGATAGAGAAAATTTTCAGCATGGGTGTTCAATATTTTGTTGTTGTTGTTCAAGTTAATTTTTGAGAAACGAGAGTAAACGAGAGATGAGGTAGCTAAAAAATAATATAGCCACCTCTTTCCATCTCTCCTCCGCCACACACAAAATTTACTTCTGTTCTCTATCTAGACAAGTATAAAAACAACATTTTATCTCGTGCTCAAAAAAAGTACAAGTTGCAGCAGCAAAAGTAGAGAAACATTACTATTATTATTATTACTTTATGCTTAAATCAATAAACAGTCTTGTTCCACATCTTTCTCTCTCTGCCTCTTTGAACCGAAAGAACCATTATACGCCAAGCCTGATTATCTTCATGCACTACAATATCGTTTTACTGCTACGGTAGTAAAATTATTTTTATTATTATTAGGCGAACATACTTACATAACCTGCGCCTATAAATACAATGCCATTTACCTACTTAAAAATACTCTCTCTGGTTGGCAGAGGAAAGGAAGGATTATTGGTTGAGTTGAAGAGAAATGAATTTTTAGAGAGAACAAGCAAGAGTCAGAGTTAACAAAAGGCTTCATTTATATATATTTTTTAAACCAACTGAATTCAGAGTGGCAGACGAACAGAAAATGACTTGAGTTGTGTAGCCTCACTTTTTTATTATTGCATTTTTTGTTTACAACGTTGCGCAACAAATTTTCACTGCCTCTCCTTCCTTCCTTCCTGAGTTAGTTTATCAGCTAAATATAATAGGTATCATGACAAATTTATGGAATATAACCAGAATATAATGTATAATATCTTCTTAAACACTTTTTCCCTATCAGCGTTTGCTATCAATACAGCTTACAAGCCCTCACGACTTCACTTTTTCGTCTTCATCTCCTGACGCAAAAGTGTAACCAAAGTAGTACTGCGAAATGCGATATTCTGGTCTTCTTCCCCGCCCCGTGTAGCCAGCCAGCCCAGCAGCACACAGGGAAATGGATCTATGTACGCTCCGGTGAATTCAACTAGAAAAAAAAAGATTTCCGAGAATTATTTCACCGTTTTTCTCTATATGCCAGTTCTCGGCTTATAGATTAAAAATGAAAGACTTCATTTTCATTCCAATGAATATTCCAGTTTCCCTGGCAGCAGCATAGCAGCGGCAGTAGTTGTAGTGGTGGCAAAGCTCCGTAAATAATTCTTCCGTGTTCAACGAACGTCTTTTGTTTGGGGAAATAGGTAATGCTCAACGAAAAACTGGTAACATAAACCTTACAAACAAACCCACCTAACCTACTCGTCTCTAAAGCATATCTCGTCTTGTACATAATTCCGCTATTTCTTTTTTTGCAATTGTTGGCTTTACATTTGCATCATGGGCTTTTGACGTGACTGGGTTAAGCCTGTAGATTCTTTTCAAAAAGAATTTTGCAATAATAACAGATGCGGACACTGCTCTCCTGCTGCTGTTGTTTGCTGAACGGTTACCACTGTAAAAAAGAAAACCTTTTATAAAACTAACGACTATACAAACTACGCAGTAGTAAAACAGACTGCCTGCCTAATTTTTTTTCTATTTTGCTTCCTTTCTAAAACGGATCCGGTAGAGAAAAATTATAGTAAGATAGTATAATGTAGAGTATAGTGAGTCATGGTAGGTCTCTGTGGCTCTTGTATTTTTAAGTAGGCAAGAAAAGGAAAATGAGTTCCGTCTCTGACGTCGTCGTCCAACACTCTTCTCTCTCCTTCTTCTTACTCTACTTCTGTTTATTCATGATGATGGTGGTGGTGGTGATGAGTTATGATGACAGAAAGATATTCATTTTCTACTTGGAAATATTATGTGAAAGCTGCACGCTCAGCTTAACCATACAGTACACAAATGAGGCAAAAAGGAAAGAAAGGAGAAGGAGGAGAAGCAACAGTAAAAACGAAAGTTGACTATAAAAAGAGCATCCATGCATCTTTTTTATGTCGACTTCATTACTCTACTACTACACAGCCCGTTAGTAAAGCATTAAAGAAGCAGCACACGTTTAACTCTTTCATGTTACATAAAAAAGTGTGTGCTTCGTTTTCTATGGCTGCTTGTAATTGTAATAACTTTTTTTCTTTAAAAAAATTAGCATTTTTAGTAGCAAAATGAGGACCAATGCCGTAACTACAGAGAGAAGAGAGAGAAAAAAGGAACAAGAAAGCGCTTTGCAACAAACGGCTCTTTTTTTGCAGTTGCAAAACCCATTTCGCATTTTTTCATAAGGCGTTTAGTTTGTAGGAAACACTATTTCTTCAAGGGAGTATAGAGGTAGTCCAAATTGTTTTTAGAGCTGTGGTGGAAGCACTGGAAATTATATAGGCTTTTTTCTTCCATTTATGATACTTATAGAGGAATAATATCAGTCATATAATATATTTTTCATATTGCCTTTGACATGACAAGATGTACATTTTTAAGTGAGCATTCCATAAAATGTGTATATGCATTTCCTTCCATTCGTGAACGAGAGCAACTAGCCACTTAAAAATTCTACGGCGTGTGTGTGTAGTAGTCATAGTCATTGAATTACTTAACCTCACATTATCGTTTAGCTGTGCACATTACCTAATTGTAAAAAAGTGGTACTTTTCGTGTGCTGCTGCATTGCATTTTTTTCTTCGTTTTCCCCTTGGCTGAATTACCAAGAAGGATTAGATTATTTTGTGTGAAACTCAAGTTGCCATTCAGAAATTTATGCTCGGCTGCTACTGCAGCACTGTTTCCCGTTTCCTAGTTTGTCATTTTGTGTGTCATTTATAATACGATTGCAATTATGATCTCTACATAAATACATACATATTACATCATTGCTCTGCTGTTTAGTGTCAGTCGCGCATACTCAAGTTTCTATTTATTATTATGATTTTCCATATATACTTTTTTCTGCTTATTACTGCTAATTTTTTGTGCGCGTCTCAACATAATTTGCCTTCTCCTTCGTTAAGAAATAAAAAGTGAGCATGATGTGGCACATGTAAAATGGCTTTCATCATCGTGATCTCCTCCACCAAAAGAAGGAGATTTCTGGTTCTTCATAATAAACATTACACAATAACCATTTACTTTTACTTCCCATGTATATACATTTACATGTATAATCTATACCGCATTACTTACACACTACTTATTTCTTGGTAAAGAGAGCTGTCTTGCTCGACGAGAATTGACAGGAAGTAAGTTATTTGTTGACACTGCGATTTTTAAAGGAGATAAAAGTGACTTTGTGTGTTGTCGTGTCGTAAAGTCTCAAGTGAATAACAGACTGTTGAAAAATTCGCAATAAAAGTAAAGCACTCTCTATTTCTCTACTCCTCTCATCACAATACTTAAAATAAATGTTAAGACGACATCATCAACGGCAACACAGCATCATCATCCAACATCATCATGTCATGTGAATAAATCGGGTTCAGGAAAGAACGAAACGACAGAGAAGAGAGAGAGGTTGGTTTGATGATCTCTCTTTTTACTTCACTGCAAATTGGAATAATGCTCGTCTTGTTTAGTGAAGCAATTTCTACAGAAAATGTCAATTTTTTAGTAGGAACGCACATATGTAAATAACCTAGTGCACTATTATACCACCGTCAAATCTCTTCTTCCACAATAATCCCAAATGTGTGTGTTGTAAACTTTGTAATGATAGAGAATCCTACATTGCTTTTTTTGTTCATCATATAAAACCGACATTTTATTAGTTTTTCTCCTGTAAAAAATATACATATAGATGCTTTCACTACTCCCAGTAATATCCTCATCTGATTTTACTGTTATTACTACTCTATTACAGGATGTGCAAATAAAATAAAACTTGTTCGTATTTATTTTCAATTTCGCCCGACAAATAAAAAGAAAAGTCGTCTTGTCTACTGAACCGTTCCACACCATCATCCTTGTGTCTTTGGCTTGTATTTCTCTCTACTATTCCATTTTATTTCTGTTTTCGTCCGTCTTTTTTTCTCCATTTTCTCATCATCAAAATTTTAAGTCGGTTGTTCAGACACACGTTTGTTCAAAGAAGAAAAAAAGGAAATGATAATGTGACATGACATTATATGATCACATTCATCAACATTATCTTCACCATGACGAACAAGAAGGAGTCATTGCCGCAAACTTTGTTGTTTCTTTTTGCAGAAAAAAAAACATAATAATGATTTTTGTCAGTTTCGCTTCATCTTCATTTTTTCACGTCCGTGTACGTCTTGGTCGGAAATGAGCTTACCACGTTACGTATATTATGTACGTAGAGAGCATTCACTTGACACGTATAAAACAATTTTATCTTCACACGCACACGGAAGTCGTATTGGATTTGTGATGGTGGTATGGTAGTTGTATATAAGAATCTGCACATGAGGATCTAATTAACAACAGAATTAATGCGCAATTCTGGTCGTGATCGTTCTGTCTTATGGTCCAAATTTTAAAACTTGACTTATTCCCATCCGTTCATGCATCGTAATAACTATTCATTCATGATGATTATATTTTCTTCTCGCTGAGGCCATTTGTTTGTGTACAATGAACTTTGAATGGAGCAGAAAGAAGATGATGATCGTAAAAGCAACAATTTCATCTCTTATATGATGTTTTGTAAAGTTGGTTATTTCCCGAGTGATAGTTCACTCAATCTCTCATCATGTTCTTGGCTGCTTACATTCTTCTCTTTTCCAAGAAGAATTTATTTATTGTGCATCTATCACCAGTGTGTTTACAGGAAGGGAAGAAAATGTTTCGACGTCTGTGGGAAAAAGACAATATTACCGTGTGGGTAATAACATTACGAGAAAATAAATTGCTCTTCAGTCTTTTCTTCAAAGAGATATGCTCTTGATGAGAATGATGAAAATGGTAGTAAAAGTAGATAGAGAGAGAGAGAGAAAAGGGTTCACTTGGTTTGGTTTGAACATGATCATAAATCCGGTGAGAGAAAGAGAGATGAGGTTGTTTTCTTCCAGGAATAAAAACTCTGAGTAAACACACAAATAGGCGTAGTGGGAAATTTATGAAGGGAAAAGAAAAGTACCGTAACAACATGCATACCTGTGTGTCTAGATGATTCAAGGATTACCAATTCCCAAGTTATTATTATTATTGTGCTGAATTATAAAAGGTTGTACATCAAATACTAGTTCCCTTTTTTGAGCCTAAACCTGGCAAATTTTAACAAGTAGATGTTAAATAAAATGATTCTTGTTTGCAATGAACAGCCCCACACCATCAACTTTTTACGAGTTTGATGATGATGATAACAGGAATGCAGTAAAGTGTATTGAGAATTGCAAAAGGGAAGAGGAACGAAAGAAACCTGCATGTTTAAACAACCTGAATATTTTTAGTGTTGGATAGAGATTTTTTTATGTAAACAGTTTTTTTCTGCAATGCTCCATAAAAGTATCCTTATTTCTGTCTCTGGGTTATTATTATGCGCTCCTTTTCCTTTCTGGTAAAATGCACTATTTTGTACAAAAATACTCATATAGCTACCAGCATAGCACCACGATTGCACATCTTGATACTTTCGTAGTTCTCTCTTTTGAATAACTGATGAATTGGCTGGTGGTGGTGGTGATGGGTGATAAAAAGTTAGTGTTGTTCTTGTTTTTTTCGTATGCCTCTGTTTTATGGCATGTTATTTTCCGCTATGGCATATTATATTTGCATACACTTCCCATTCCCATCGTCATTTTCCTCCCTCATAATATCCCCCTTTTATGTCCTATTGATACGATCAGATCAAGGAATCGACAAGAAAGAAAGACAAAAAAGTTGAATGTATGCTGGCTCAAATGAGAAAATGCTGAGAATGCATTCAACTTTGCAAAACATTCCGGTGGATGATCTGATCACCGACATGTTTTCTTGGCCTTTACACCAGCAGCAGGAGGAGAATAGCAAGTTTTTCTGTAATATTCTCCTCTGGTGATTATTATGCTCATGAAGATGATGGCGATCATCATCATCATCAGTATTTAAAAATACGTGATGTAAAGGTGTGTATCATCGTCGTCGTGATTGTAATGTCGTTTTTATACCCTTTTCTTCTTATGCATGCAACATTTTTCTCTCCTCGGTGATCTCGATAAGTGTGAATGAGTTAGAGCATAATAATAAATGGTAATGGTTTTTGTAAATACCAACAAAAAAATCCCCTCAACCATCATGATGTCGTCCTGGTAGACAGTTATGGGAATTTTTATCGTTTTTTCAATATCCCTTAAACATTCCATTGAGTTAGCAGCGTCTTGTTTTGGGAGTGTGTTTACCCGGTTTATTAACCAATCATTATCATCATGGGATGTGCAATTAATTGTTGATATATACGTGACGCTGTTGTAAAAAATGCTCTGGAATATGCTCCTATAATATTATCACACTCGCATAATCAATATGATTACCTTTCTAGCGTCCCAGCAACAGCAGCAGCAGCATTTCTCTTGGGTCGTTATTAAAGTGCTTTACCCGTTTTTTTTTCTTTCTTTTTAGACATCCATTAATTTATTTATTCATTCAATTTTAATGTGTGACTTCCACCTCCTATTCTTTCCATAAGTATAAGATTTACAATTTAAAAAGGAGGATTACTAAAGTCTCTTAAGTAAAAAAAGGCTCTTAACCTGTCTGGGGTGTTACGAAAAAAGCAACAGCAGAAAGAATATGAATCACTACATATCTATCTGGCTAATCTCACTCTGAAGCATTTTCTGTTTCTCATCTCTTTTCTGTGTTGTTGGCAAATGAAAAGGGAATAAGATGAGGGATTTAAAGTCAACAAGCTTTTAAAAAAATTTTGCAAGACTTACCCCACCACACACACACACGCCACTAGTTACTGCTGCACACGGAGAATGTTAAAGAGATGAGAAGAAACTCATATTATGCTCAGGGGAGATAGACAAGATGACTTGTTTTTTTACATTACTTATTTTGGTGGACTCATGGGGAGCTTTCAGGCATAATATTTCAGAAGAGAGAAAAGTCGACATCATTTCCACACAGGAAGGAGAAGAAGAATAAAATCACTTTGATAAATAAATCAAGTAGTGAATTAAACATTTATATAAAAGCTTTGTATTATCCTTTTTGCATGCAGGCTTCTCATCATCATTATCACATCAACATCATCAATGCATAATAAATATTTTTTCGTTCCTTTTTCATAAACTTGGTTTAAATGAGCCGTTTTATTATTTTTTTATTCGTATTTATTCTAGTTATCTGCACACTTAAAAAATAATATTGTTATTATGCATCATGTTTCAGGGTGTCACAGATTATCGCTTTTATGGCTATCCACAACTTTTTAAAAGAAAAAAAAATCCACATAAGATCATCATACAAATGTTACCGACTGCGGACATGCATTAAAGATGACTTTAACAATTTTTATAACCACATCATATTATCATCATCAAAAAAACTGGTATTTGGAATTGAGAGAGGCCCATATACCGAGATCTAAGTTTCCTCGTTTTATTCTGTAATGTTGATGTGGTGTGGTCGTCATAGTAACATTTAAAAAGCTAACCACAACAACTACAAAGTGTACATTTTTTGAAGGTTGTTTAAATCATTCAAAGCCACACGTGACGTGATTAGCTTTCTTATGATGATGATAACCATTAAGACGATAAGATATTGCCTATTTAGATATGTGTACATAATACGTAACATATTTCATGGTTGTTGCTCTTGTAAATATGAGGCAGGAGCGTATATAAAAACAACATCTCTCCAAAAACGAAAACAGTTGTTGATTCATCATCAGATTTGCCATTTGCCCTTGTCCGACCAGCAAAAACTGTAGAATATATGGTGCTATGGTGGTGATGATCGAATGATGATATTACGGCAATGGCAATGCAAAGTCATTCTACCAGACATCACACGATTTTTTATCCAGTTCCTCCATGATAAGTACATACTATATAATATGTGCATACAAAGTGTTCAGCCTTCACCACCCCCATCATCAAAGTAAAGAATGAAGAATAAAAAAAATCTGTGAAAATGGATGCAAAGCAGACGTAGCAGATCATGAGCAAACAGAGTAGAGATGGTGAAATGGCTGAAAATCTTTTTAAGAAGAAGAATGTTGATGATGAAGATGAGGATCTAAAATATCGTCTGTTGTAACAAGTCTGCAAGTTGTTGAAACAATGGCAACCACTGTTAATGACAAGCAGTGAGAGAGAGAATGGGGATTTGACATGGAACATTTATAAAAAAAGATCTCAATCTTTTTTTCCTCATGCATTGCATTGCACTTTCAAGTTCAAAATGATAATAATAATAATAAAAAGGTTAAGTGTAAGTCGACACATACAAAGAGAGTTGTAGGTGGTACAAGGACTATCGCTGGTGTAGAGATGATGATGACGATGACAAGGGAAACGTTGATTATGATGGCTTTTTAAGCTAAGCCTTTCTTCACCATTTTCCAGCTCTTTTCCTTTTTGCTTCCATGACGCGTTCTGATTTCTTGCTTTAAAAAGGCGTATTTCCTTCTCAGCATCCTTGTCGATCCATTTTACTCTCTTGGTGGTAGTGGTGGCTCGTAAAAAAGCGTATTTTTTTAGCTGTATATAATGCCAGTGAGCAACCAAGCCACAAAAATATGGAGGAGTACTAAACACCAAAGATTGAATGTATGTATGATGATCATCATCTTTTGCTCTCTCCATCTCCACTTTGTAAAGTGGATATGTCGTCCTCACGTTTTTACAAAGAGTGTAAGTAAGCGTATGTGAAGCTGACGACATTACTCACAAAATTTTAGATTTAGAAGGGATTCATACTCCATTATCCATTTCATCTCGCTCTTCTCGCCAGAGAAAGAGAAAAAAATCCATTTTGGTTGTTACTTCATCGCTACTACTGTACGCACACTTGTCATCATCATCGTGATGATCAGAATTGTTTTTCTTTCCATATCCACAAAGTGCTTTCTACTCACAAAAGTATAACTGCGTGGATCAGCGGGGAACGAGCGTTGACATGTGACAAGAATCTTTCTCTCTTCGTTTTTCCTTCTTCCACTTACCAAATCTTAACAATGAAAAGGAGGAAAATGGAAACGAATCAAATCTTCTCATTTTAATGAACAAAAATCTCCCTCCGGGAGACAATTTTGGTGACAAAATCCATCCCATTTCCTTCAAACCATTTTACTAGTCTCATTATTACCCTTTAGCCATTTCACTTTTGACCTGTGTCTGCGCTTGTAAATTGTGTTTTAACAGAACACTTGTTCGTTTTTTTTGCACTGACTTCTACAATGATTCAAGTAAAATGGAATAGAAAACAACTTATCCATCCATCTTTATTTAAATTACTCCATCATCATCACAAGATTGAAAATACCGTTCGCTTAACCTATTCATCAAATAGAACTGTCATGTTTAATCACAGCCTCTCACTCCGCTTTCCATTCTAATCTCTATTCAAAGAGCTGAAATGAAGAAAAAAAAACCTATCTGGAACCGATTGTGCTTTAATTCCAAATACAATTTCCAACAAAAAATAACGAAAGAGAGAGAGAGAGACGTACGTTCATTTCAATTTGCTTGTTTTTCCAACTTTCCAGATTGACTTTCATATGGAAACAATACCCTTTCGGTATGGAGTATCTTAACCTAACCTAATACGATTTTCTCCTCCGCGAAAATAAAACAGCGCGTTTACCTTAACCTGTGTAAAAAGTTTTTGCATCATCGCTTGTTTACGCCTAAGCAAAAATAAAAATGTTCCATTTCATGTCTGCATACATACACTACCTTACATTTTTACATTCCACATGGTTATTTCTTAATGTACGCTTGAAAAGGTAATCTTATTTTCTCCTCTCTCTCTCTCCGCCACTTTTTTTACTTCACTCTTTTACGACGCTTCTTCAACTTTTCCATGTAAAAAGTATTTTCCAGAAAAAAAGATTTTTTTCTCGCCTAAGGCATCCAGAAGTCATGGATAAAACGGCGTGTTCATACAAGCTGTATAAATATATCTTGTCGTTCCTTTTACAGTACACGTACACAGACAACATCCTCATCAAACAATCTTATAACCTGGTTACTTTTCCATTTTCTGTGATTTGCATGAATTATCGTTCCTTCATGTGTGTGTGGGGTGTGTATAGCCGCGGAAAAAACATCATAATATATAGGAAAAAAGTACTCTTTTCATTGCTCCAACTTACTTTCTCTTTCTAAAAAAACTTTTTTTCTTTCCTTGTACCACACACCGGCAGCGTTGATAATGTTGTTCACATTGTGTAAAAATGTAAATTTTCTCCTTTTTCACTTTTCCCCTTCTTGCCTACCTAGTTTTTTCAATCCCTCAGTTTTATGCATGGCTTTCGTCGCCTGTTTTTATGTGTTCTCTGTTTTCTCTCTGTATCTCTCTTCTTGCTGATGGGAAAGCTTCCTAGCATAAAACTTAAATGAAATGCTACATTATGCATCATTTACTACTCATGTGGCTATAGTGAAGGTGACGTGCAAACACACATTTTCCCCGCTAGGTAGAAATTTCTACTTGGTCTGCTGCCCCAGAAAAAAAACCTTCATCTTATTTCATTTTTTCCCTATTATTTACATTTTTCCTTTGAACTTGAAGCAAATAAGCTTTCATTCCCTACTACCCTACTACTCTAGTATACCACTGATCTAGAAGAAGATATGTATATAAGCGATCCACCCTTGTCATATTATATGATATGATCTGCAAGGAATTTATGATGAGAAGGATTGAGGAATGCTTTCAATCATACATGTTTACTAGTGACGTCATTTCTTCAAAGGTAAAATTTTTAAATAACAGCGTTGCAGAGAAAATACGGTAGGATTTTTTGGGTCTGTGCATGTGCAGTAGGCTCTGTGTCGATGCATACATAACATTGTAAATATTTAGGGATACGGGGGAATACATTTTTTTACTATTTGGCCTCGTCTTCTCAATCACCATCCATCATATTGACACAAGAAATATACCATGTTACTCCTCCATCTGATTGATCTCTTGATCTTGTTTCGCTTCTTGTTACGTAACAACATAAGTTGAGTTGAAGACAATATTAGAACGCGCATATATTTTATTACAAGAACCACTTTCGCATATTTGGCAGGGTTTTGGCAGATATGTCATAAAGCATAGGAGAGCGAGAGTGCATGCATGGTAGCAGATCTGATGTTGATGATGATGCTAGCAATAAATAATAGAAACATAAAAAAATAATGGAGTAGTAGATAGGTAGAAGTAGAAGAAGTAGGAAGAAATCTTTTTTTTTGGCATGCCATATTCAGTCAGGCCGTTATGATACATACTTTGCATACGTACGAGTCTACCTATGCAAAAAACGCTCACATTATTTCCATTTCCACTTTGTCTCCTGATCTTCTACATGGCTGATATTTTTATGTGTGTCACTTGAGTAAGAAAATATCATTCTTCCTTTTTGATTTTGCCTTTTTTGCAGAAAGCCTACTTCATCATTCGTTGTCGTCGTATAGTATAGAGTTGGGTCTTTGTCGACCACTGCAGCAGTAATAAAGCATACAAAAGCAAAAAAAATACAGAGAACCAGGCAAAGACCACAGAAGGAGAAAACCCATAATGCAACTCTTCTACTACACAAGTTGTAGTAGTAGTAGCAGTTTTTCGCATTCAATTCATTTTTTGTGCTACCCTTGACACGTATTTTGTTTCACCCTGACAAGCTGAATAGCTGAATAAAATAAGATTTTTTTGCAATTTTTTTCCTTCTCAGCAGTACTGTCGGCTGGCTTTTTTGGCTTCTTTAGTGCACATTTTTTTGCTCTGATCTTCTCTCCTCTCTGCTTCCACTTCCATCTCGTTTCAACTCTGTTTTTTCTTTGTCCAACAACCCATATTAATATCGCTTTTTGCGTTTCATCTGTCAAGAGTATTTTTATCGTTGTCGTCCCCGTCGTCGTCGTCGTCAGAAGCAGTAACAACAACCGTGTACGCTTGTTGTATTTCTCGATCCCTCTCGTCAGCGTCAGCACTCCTTATTCGATCAAAAGCATCATATCATTTACATGATGTGAGGCAAAAGAAAGATAAGGACCAGTAGAGCAGAAAGCAGTACGTAGCCTTGCCACCCAACATCATCACCACCGCAGCAAAAGAATCAATATAGCCAAACGGAAAATAATATGATGTGAGATAGACAGAAACGAGTCACAAATTGGTACGAGACTACGTTGTAGTCAAGTAAAGTGTTGTCCTCGTCAATTTTTGCTGGTCTTGCTTTAAATAAAATACGGTGTCATGTATGTATATGTTTATATATCTGGTACAAAGTTATGACATTCCATTCCATTTCTGATTGAAAAACAGAACAAGTAGCAGGAAAAAATAGGATACGTCAAGGTCATCTCCCACCCACTTGTAGAATGCATAACAGATAGAGAAGATTCTTTTTTTGTTTGGCTTTCGGTTTCGGTCAAAGCTAAATAAAATATGTGAGATTGTATGGTGGTGGTGGTGATCAAAGTCTAAAAAAATCAAGTCGATAAATTTTCTATAAAGAGCAAAAAGTTATGAAAAAGTTTTCAGAACGATTTCGCTACTAACTTGTTGTGAGTCGAGCTGTGTGAAATGGGGAACAGGAATGCGAAGAATATTAATAATAATGAAATAATGATATTGGCAACCTGAGACAGTGGAGGAAATAAGAGTAGCTTGATGTTTTATCGCCTCAGTGTCTCTCGAAGAGGACAAAGTTATTTTAATGACGATGAAGGCCATTTATCAAAAAGAGGATGATGCTGAAGATGACGATGATCAGAGAAAAATTTCCCCTTTGCTCCATAACCACCGTCAGAGCAATTCATATTTAATCAGTGGATAGGTATGTAGGTAGACAGAGTTACACGTAAATTGTTACGCTAGTATCCTTATTTAGAAGAAAAAGTTTTTTGGTGCTGCTGCTGTTTGATCACCATCATCATTCATCTTAATAAAATTACGTTCTAGAAAAGGACGTTATTCAATTATTTATTTACATAAGTAGACATAAATTCCCTCTCTCTAATGTCCATTAAAAACTATTTCCTTTGCAAATAATAAATGAGAATGATGACCTCGTCTGTGACACGTTTCATCATCATTAAACAAGATTAGTTTTACAGGGCACACACACACGGTGAGCACCTAGCACCTAAAAAACGTGTGATGACTGACAAAATTTACTTTCTAATAGTTAATCATTCAAGAGGAATTGGAAACCTTTTAAAAATATATATATAATTTAAGCAAAGCTCATGTTTCACTAAGGCAGATGAGGAAAAAAGAAACATGTGGAGACATGGAAACTTGTCCCTTAAGAAATAAAAATGAAATCTTATATCCATCCAGATCCGGATACTATTTTATTCACTCATTCATTCATTAATGCAATACATTTCTTCCTTCTTATTTGAAAAAAGAAAATCTCGCCTTGAGAGAAAAAAGTGGAAGTTGGCTTGGTCGGTTTTGGTAGCCGTCCCTGTCACAAGCTTTGTTAGCATTCTGTATATTTTTTGTGCTGTCACAGAAACGGAGTCAATGAAAGGAAAACTGCTGATGAAGTCGGAGAGCCATCACAAGGTTGCATAAATACAGTAGTTATAGTAGTAATTCCGAACGCAATGAAACGAAGAAAAAAAAAGAAGCTGACTGACTCAGAAATAAAAGTGAACAGAACAAACGTGTTTGCATGCATGGAAGAGAGACCAAGTCAGATTTTTTTTCTTCATCTTTTTTTTGTCGTGCTGATGATTAATGTTGGCAATCTAAGACGTTCAGCTTAGTATACAAAGGAATAAGAAAGTTGAGACTTTTGCCATAGTATTTTTGTTTTTTCTCTGTGAAGGACAGAAAATACCACCGGAGGAGTGTGTAGCGAAATGTCGTTTTCGTTTAGATTCTTCTTTTTTGCTATGCTGTATTTACTTTCAAGGAGAAAGGAAGATTCACCAAGGCAGAAAGTCTTTCTTTTTGTTTTTAAGAGGAAGAGAGAAAACTAACGTGTCCTTTTCTCTTCTTTCCCATGGATATTGCCATGTCATTTCTTTGCTGCTATGACTTCTTTATAGAATAAATGTGCTTAACGGACTTCATCCATCTATCCACCAGCCATTCATTCATTTGTCCAAGTTCTGAGAATGTGATCCAAACACATAAACATAAATCCTGCTTCATCTCACAGAGAACTGATTGATGATGCCCATTAGCAAAAACAGTTTATTCAACTTTTCCTCATCATTTTTTTTTCTTGCCCGAGAGCAGCACTCTTACTTTCGATCTGAAATATAATGATGTTGCTAATGGTGATGATGAAGATGAGAAGGGAATGGACAGCATAAAAAAATGTGTCGCACTTGCCAGTAAAACAAGTAAGAGAAAAGTAATACAAGTAATGGTAATGATGGTAGGAAATAAAGAACAAAAGTTTTCTCCATCAAATCATTGTCAGCATCCGTAAAGCTAGTCAAAAATATATATAAAGAAAAAACGTAGCTGGTCATTTATTTGTTACCAGTTTTTCTTGTGTTTCTTTGGCAACTATTGACATACCCATTAAGTTTACTCACGCTTTCTTGCGTTTTATAAATACTTTCTTTCAAGAATTATAGTTATCGCATAGCACCATATTGGGATTTTCAGTAAGCGCCCTTTTGCAAAGATTGGATTTATTTCTTCACCGATGCGGATGTGCATACATAATAACTTATTGCATTGTTGTTGGATAACAATAGAAAACTTTTAAAGATGTGGTAACGAAAAACAAGTCACCCGCCGTAATCCCATCAAAACTCGTAAATCTTCCATTACGTATGCATATTTGTGCTACTCGGATTATTTATTATAGACTGCGTAGAAGTAGCATCACCATTTGCATTCTCACCTTGGATGCATGTCATTAGTCATCATTCCATCATATCACCCAATCGCCGCAGTCATTTTATTTAGCCAAGCAAAAAAATACAAAACAAAGAGCGCATATAACAATGGCAGGAGTGAGAGAGAGATGCACTTTTTATTTTCCTCGCCTGGGCTTCCCAACCAAATCAGGTTCGCTCTAACTCTCAGGTTCTACTTCAACCGTTGTTTTGTTTGACACCAACCGAGCCATCAACCTCTCGCAAAACAACAACAGCATTCACAACACTGCACAACATTTATTTTAAATTATGATTAATATTTATAACAACAGCAGCAGCAACAACAACAAAGTCGAAACTAATATGCGTACTCTACCTACCTACATAACTCTAAGCAGCTACAAAAAGATCAGCGAAGAGTTTATCAAACCGCAGCGTTGATATTGAATCCTGCTGCTGCTGTTATTACAAGAATTGACGACGTTATGGCACGAAGGATTATGCAATGTCGATATGTAATTACATACACATTTTTCGCAGTTGTCCATCCCTTGGGCAAAATTTGCGTGCTGGCATTATTACCGCAAGTTTGATGATGCGAGGAAATCACTAATAGTAATTATACCACGGCGACAATAGTGAAACCATCACATAACCTTTAAAGGACTCAAAATCCATCATATCAAACACATGCCTAGAAAAAAAGTATGTACTTGTCTCCTGCCTTTTTTCAATCCAATCTCATCATTCCATTCTTTTTTTTTCTGCTTCTGATAATTCTCAGGGGCAATCAACCATATGCGTTTTGTATTTTAATAATGCAAAAAGCATATTGGATTTTGAATTATAATAATAACAGCATAATAATGAGATGATGGAAAGAAGAAGAAAAAAATATGTCGAATGTCTTGTTGATGTTGGTCACCTTGCCAGGGTATCCGACCAAAGTCCATAATATGAGCTTAGGTTACATACATATATTTTTATTGCATACAAACTACTTTGAATGCGGTTTTCAACCGCAAGTGTAAGCCAAGTAACGAAAATATTATAAAGTTGTAGAAAAATGTTCGAAGCGATTGAAGTGTGCGTTGTTCTGTGTAAAGTTAAGTACCTTAAGGGGCAAAGGCGTTGAAGGATTCACGCCTACTTTGAACATGTAACAACAATGCACACTGGTAACATGTATGATTATTACTACTATTCTTATTATTATGATGATTATGAATCTCATCTCCAATTACGATGGAATGACAAGTGCACATACAAGAATAACAATGTGCAGAGGAAAAAAAGAAGGTGTTGATGATGGTGGTGGTTTTTGGCGGTGATGCCGATGATGATGTGATGATGATTATTATAACAACAGTCAAAATTATACGGTTATGATTAACTTGATTCCTTATTATGGTAGTGGTTAAATACGACAGTGTGTCTTGAGCCAAAAAAGTTCACGTGAAACAATGGGATTTGAGAATTTTTGATGGTGATCATGTTGATGTTGGCACTGAAATGTCGGCAGAGTCTTCTTGTTACAAGAATTTTTGGGTATATGTAGGAAAGTGGTATGAACTACGTGTCCAGCGTGATGAAAAACTTGAGGAACAATGTACAATTGTTGTTCTTGTTATGACACTACGGTACAATAAAACTATAGTGCGTATGAGTGAGTGATGTCTAGGTTCCGTTTCAGAATCAATCTTTGAAAGTAAAAAATGGACAATGAATAATTCAGACATGGAGAGTATTATTTTTGCATAGAATAAGCGTAACATTAAACAAAATGCACATTTCATTGTCGCTTTAGCCATTCCTCCCCCTCCTCCGTAGGGATACCTGTTAGCATGTAAAAGTGACTTGTCCCGACAATTGTATGAAAAGATTCACTGGTCCAGTCTCTGTTTCCATTTTTCTCTGGATTTTTAATCTGAATCCCGAGAGAAATCAAAGTGACAGTACGACAGGCAAACAGCGCTAGGTTTTTAGCCGACGCGACAGTAGCAATGCGGAAACTGTGGTAACAGATATGTATGATATGATAATACGGAAGTTGGATGCAAACCAGATGGAGAAATTGTGACAAACCCATTTTTATGAAAAATGCCATCTGTATGCCTAACGCATACAGAATGAAAATACTGGGATTCATCCATTTTTTTCATTGCTAAAAAATGACCAGAGGGACACTTCATTTGAGTTGACTGACTTTGTTTTCCTAAATAAACCAGTCGTTGTGACAATGACAACTTTGCTATCTCGTCCTTCTTGTTACATCACTGTACTCAACTAAACTACTCACTTTTAAATAAATATGCACTAATGTAGAAAAAAACCATTATGTAACCCTGTCTCCTCACAGCTGCCACTACTGCATAATGAGAGAAGCCTAGTTGCATAACAAACAACAATGAGGTTATTTAGGTACTTGTGCTTCATCCTTCCGTCGTCCTCGTCCGTTGGCACGAGAAAGGGGAAGTGTAATTGCTTTAGTGGAAGGAAAGCATTTATGGACAAAACATGCATGGATTAAAGTCATTGTACAAAATAATGTCATATTACAGTTTAGTTTCCCGTGGATTTTTTTTTCATTCTCTACCCTTTTACCATTTTTTGGGGCAAATGTTTTCCGAACGAAAAGGGTCTATATGCATTGTTGTTATATGGAGTCCTCTCTCTACTGCCTCCACTACACTCTTCCTGACTGAGCTTTGTTGTTGTTGTTGTTAGTAAATACTAAACAGTAACATTGTTACTGCTGTACTTTCTATACCCTAAAGAATACGCAGCATATTTAATGCTAAATTACGTTTTAGTCGAACTCATTTATTTCTCGCTTTTACTACACAGACGTAGCAACTGATGATAGGACGCATACATATTATTTTACGCAGTAAACATGGATATCACTGATACATCCAAGTTGTTACTTAAATAGGGCAGCTAAGGCTACAAAGAAAAAAAACACGCAGAGTGTAGCAACATCATCATCATCGACTTTTATACTCAGAAATCCCAGCTTAACTAAATTCAAGTGATGAGTAACAGCACATTATTGTAATAGTGGATGGATGAAGGGATGAATTAAATGAGGGCGAGTGAGTGTGAAAGCATCATCAGTGGCATGGAAAATGGAGTGTTCAGTGTTGCGATTGCGACTCTCTCCTTCATCTACCGTTGCCGTTGCTCTCTCTCTGCAAAAACATATCTGAGTGTGTGTGTATATTATCATAAAATGATCATCACCATGATCCAGTCCAGTTTTCCACTGTCCTGCTCTACCAGCCTTGAAGCCAAAGTCTGTATCTCTCTGACTCATTTCATTTCTTCACTTTGCAGTACTGTCATGCCTTAATTTTCTCGCATCACTGCTGCCACCACCACACCACTGGAGCTTTACTAATTCCCTTTTGGGTTTCTCCAATCTGTAATGGTAATGGAGCTGCTGCTGAACATATATGTACTACTATATGTATGGAAATAAATGGGGGTATTTTCGCTTAATTTACACTTTCATGCCTTTGCGTGTGCACGGCTTTTGGATGGATGGAATAATGGAACGGTTTTTTTTTGTTTCCTCGGATATATATTGTTTTTGTAATAAACTTGTGTGCAGAGTAACTATTTCATTCACGAGCCAGTCTTCTGCTCCTTTCACGTGTGTAGTAGAGAATTGTGCAAAGTAATCAGCAGCATCGCTCTCAATTATACATTTCATTCATTCAAGCATTTAAACAGAGAGAACCGTTTTCTTGAGGCCATACATTTGTAATGAATGAGTTGTCTTGTTGCTATGTCGACTCTGCAGTTGCCATAACTATAACATTGCTTTATTGTTATTACTCGCTTTGTCAATTTGACTGATTTGTAAATTAAATGGATTTCACGCCTCAATTATATAGAGAAACAGCATGTCGGATTTTGCAGGCTCACTGCATTTTGCACTAAAATTGTTCCTTCTGCTTATATGGGCTCTTATCTGAGACAGACAGGAGCTGACGATGGGAACATAACAGACAAAATGTACAAATGCACATGTTGAATTAAATATTATGCAACACGTTGCATTTTTTTCTTATATACTCGTATATCGGCTACCTATATATGTCGTGTGCAGTTGTCAATTTTCTAGTTTACTTTATTTCAATTATATTATTCCACTAACTCGAATACATTTAATTCAAAGTCCATTTTATTCAGTGGCCGTCATGATCAAAACAGTGGCATAGCAGGAGCAGAAAACATAGTAAAAGTAAAAATAGAACGGTATTGTGCCAAAATATAGTTAAAATTATAATATGTAGTGCGAGGAGAGAGAGAGAGAGGAGTTCATTCATTCATTCATATCAGCAGCAGCACGGCTCAACGAACGAGGCGTGATTAATACGCATTGTGCAATGCCAACCAATACGCTTTGTTAATCACACAGCATGACTTTGCTCTACACACAACTAGATAATGTAACTGTCGACGACGACAAACTGGCTGAAACATTTTTTTTTTCTTTTCATAATTTTCCCAACTTTTTCATTATTCTCTTTAATTTATTATTATTACTGCTTGTACACATGTGTGTATCTTTCATCTCACATAGATCACATAATATTTATTCGACATGGTTGTATTCAATCGTATCAAATTTGTCATTGATATTTTAGCGTCTTTTCTAAAAGATTTATTTTACCGATTATCCTGTACTCTTCAATACTGTATCTAATTCAACTTTAATGACGTGTTTTTAAATGAATGGGAGCATTTTTTTACACGAATCAATAGACAAGCAGAAGAATGACTTGCATATAATATTTTTAAACTGTGCATTTTCTAATTTGTTCATTTATCATTGCTACCTGGCTGAGAGAATGAATGATGTAGAAAAAGATGCAGATCACATATAGTCGCCATTATTATTATTAACAATAGCTTAAAAATGTGTGCCATAATAAAGTGTTGCTGCCCTTCACAGCAATCACTAAAAATATTGCCTATTTTTCTATATATCACGTTGTTCTTGTTTTTCATGTAGTAAATATCTCCTCGTCCCGCATGTCTTTTGGCCATTAATTCTTTACATTTTTAATTATATCCTTACCTATTATATGTCCTCTCATTCCCTTTTATCTAATCTCTCTTAGAAAAACTTGCAAATAAAGTAATGACATTTATAGCTTACAAGAGACAAAAGAGTGTGGAGCCAGCAAAGGGTTCTCTTTTTTTCTGTGATCATGTTCGTTTTGTTGGAGAGAGTAACTCATGGGCTTTGCTTGTAAACTACCATAAAACTTTCGAGGTTTGGTTGATAGATAGCCAAAAAAATATTCTCAAACTTGGAGAAATCATTCATTCATCCACCACCACCACATCAACCACAGCAATATTTATTATTATAACGCTTCTTCTCTCTCTCTCTTTGTATCCATCCATCCATTCTACTTAATAAAAATATATGAGCGACATGATCTCGATCATCATCAAGTTTTCTCTCTGCTGGCACATTTCATTATGCCTAAATAAGTAAAACGCCAAAAAAGAGCAGTAATGATTATTACGACGACGACGACGAGCAAGACAAGCATCATCGTCATTATCGGTGAATCATGGTTATGGGGATCATGATTATTTTTCTCTTGTTCTACCTATCAACCCAACTACACATAAATTGTGATTACCTATATATTTTTATAAAGGATGCCAATAATATGATCATGACGGCGGTGGCGGTCCTCTTTCACAAAAAAAGTAACATCTTAAAAGATTCTCATCCTACTTTCCAAATTAAAAGTAAAAAAAAATGGCTGAAGAAAACAATCAACAAGCACAACAGACATAATAGCCGTTAGGCTTTTATTGCTGCAGCAGCAGACATTATTAAATTAAACGGTGATAATGCATTATACGATGACAAAATGCACATTATAAAAAATAAGTGCATAATGTATACCCTTTTATATCTAATTAAGCGTTTTACACTATTATTACCATTTTTTTACTATTATTATTATTATTACTAACAAAGTATCATAAATGTGGGTTGTTGCTATATGTTCGACAGTTTTTTGACTAAAGCCTGTTAGCAAAGTTTTAATTAAATCAACGTGAAACTGTGTGAATAAACTTAAAATGCTCTTCTTCCGTGCATGTTCCATTTAACTCTTTGGTACATAAAAATTGCTCAAATAAAAATCAGAGGCTGACCTAATTTGAATTAGTGCCCAAAAAGGAGGCTGAATAATTGAATTGGGATGTAAATGAATGATAAAAAATATAATTGTGTTAGCGTGCTTCCCATGACGTAAGTTTGCAATTAGCGTGTACATATTATTACATGTTGTTATAAAAGTATAAAAATTATGAATGATGCGTATACATATACACATGCAAACTTATATAAAGAATTTCAAATTTATTTGCTAATTTCAACATGTTAATGCCCATAGTGCATTTTAAAGCGTAATATCCCGTCTTTCATCATAACAAGTAGGTAGTATCCTTTACTTTCGAAAACAAGACATGATAAAATCATTTTCTATTATGAAACGAATTAAAATTACTTGCATCCAGAGTGCACTGGTAGTAAAAGTAGTATCAGGAGCAGCCACCCACACAAACACACACCCATTCATTCCCCATCACCAAATCATACCACACCCGTGAATTAACTTTTTTTCATTTTTTTATTATTATTTCATCGTGTTCTTGGATCCAACTCTTTAAAAAAATCTTGGTTTCTTGTTAAATCTCTCTGTGCTGCATATTTTTGCCATGAAAACTTGACACAAAAAAGTGTTGTTGATGATACATGACAACATGTTGATAATGGATTTACATTTTTAAAGAATTATTAAGCGTTTCACAATTTTTTTTTTCATTCATGTTTTTCCATCTTCTTGTTGCAATGCAACTCTTTGATAGGCGGCCGAAGAGGAGAGAGAGAAAAAAAACGGCCGTGTCGTTTTTGTGACAACGCCAAGGAAAATGATTCATGTGGAAAAAAGGCAGATGAATTATGTGATTCATGTGAAGTCTGTGATTCATAATATTTATATGAACTCTTTTTATTATTTTCTTCCCTATCAAGTATAACCATCAACAAAATACGATGAGATAGGTATATACCATTTACCTGATAAGATGAAGTAATTCGTTAAAGAGTTTGATCCATTCGTTCATTCGTCCGTAGGCGTTAAAATACAAAAATTCCGTTCCACCGACCGACTGACTGATTGCCGACCCGGATTAGAAAAAAAAGAAGAAATATGTAACAGCATTTGCATTTGAAAGCAGATTATACTGCAATAAAATGGGCGACTCCTCGTAAAATTCTTATTATGTTTTAATGGGTTCCTGCGCGATCTATTTGGATTTGGATAGATAATCTGTACTCACGCCGCGTTTTTTATTGCATACCTCCGGTCCGTCTTTTTCTGCCGACAAAATCCAGTTGATTCATCGACTAAAATGTAAATAAAAGAAAGGGATAAAAATATTAGTACAGATTAAACAGATAAGCAAGTAAAATGGTAAAGTTTGGTGAGAAATATATTAAGCTTTTCTGGGATAAGTGGTCAATGAATCAGAAAAAAATGGATTTTTATGCCGAATCGAATGCCACGTAAAACTGTGGGAACTCTGGAAACTCTGACCTGAACTTAAACATGTTTCCGTTATGCCAACCAAATATAGCCAAAGTATGATGACCGAGAATCTTGAGCAATTAAGTAAAATTATTTTTATGAATGAATTCTACCGGTTTGGTTTTCATTATCAGCAAATAAAGCAAGCACATACAAATATGTACACAGTTAATTATTATTTGATGAAAAACAGTAGCGAAGGAGTTTACATAATAACATTATCAGCGTGTTGTTTTGCGATTAAGAATAGCAATTTTTTGAGTCATTTAACTAGTCTGATGAAGAAGAAGCGATTGCTCCTATTTTATCAGAAAACATAAACACGGTGTGCAATTTATATAATCAGAGGATACTGCATTATAGTATTTTGCAGTAAATACCAGTTTTTAATTAAAATCCAACTGTGCCTTGAACAAGGTGATATGATGAGAAAAAGGGGATTGCAGAGAGTAGCAATTATGAACAGAAAGATAATGTAAAAGAGGTTGATTAAAGGGGAGTTATATGAGAGAAAAACGGACGCAACGTGAGCCAACAGCATCTTATCTGGAAAAAAATAATTTTGTCTTTGATGACGACCACAAAGCTGACGCAATATGACAATCATTTTTATAATGGTTAACAGTGATATTTATTAATTATCTATAAGTTTTTAATGTCATTCTAACAGAATTGAAAAAATGTAAATTGCAATCGCTGCTGCTGCTAACTAACTGCTAACTAGTCAGTTTACAATAATTAAATCATAAATTCCACCACGGTCACAGTCACAAAGCGAGCGAGCGATAATCTAAATAAATAATTAGATTAAAAAAGTAGTAGGCACGGCATTTAACTGTCCGTGTAATTAAATTGTGTAAACTGCAGTAATCGGATCCCTACAGTTATATTACATACGTAGGTATGTTACATAGCTATAGTTTTAAGCTTTTATCATTATCCCATCGTCATAATGTAAGAAAAAAGTTTTAAACCTTCTGCATGCAAAACTTTTTGTTCATAAAAACTTTTCAACATTTTTCTGTGGCATATCGCCATTGTAAAACGGCCATTCTTCATTTGATGGAAAAAGGAACTTTACTACTTTGCCTTGACTTTTTAACTTTGCCAGTGAACCCATTCTTTACTTTTTGCTGTGGTGCAAAACAAGTTTGCATCACAGTTCAGCAAACTTGGCCACAATAATAATAAGTCACATTATATGAACGCAAAATGTGAACCGAAGAATGAAGGCAAAAATGAAATACCGATTCATATGAATGCCAGTACAAAACTGTCGTCAAACTTTAAACGAAGAGAAAAGGTCATCCAGAAGAAAAAAATATGAAGGGATAAACGTGATACGCATCTCTCATTTATAAATATTTTTTCTGTATGAACAATCCATGGCTATCGTATCCTCATTTTTTTCATACAGTAAAAGATTTGCAAATCATCTTAACAAGTTATAATTATTTGCTAGATTAAAAAAGGCATAATAAAAGTAGAAAGGAAATCCAGTTGAGATTAAGAAATAATTATAAGTATGCTTTGCTGTAACTTGAGCTCTTGTTAGTATTTTGCCGATGATATTCACCCCCACGCCTCAGGCTTTTGCTCTGGTTTATCATTGCGCGACCTTTCTTTTACTGCACGCATTCTCTTACTGCATGTTTTTAATATGCTTTTTTCTTTATTGGCTTAATGACATTGGAATTATATATTTTCTTTAAATATGCCATATCATCATTTTTATGTCAATGACTGACTCACAGTTGCTAACAAAGTATTTGTTTTATATTTTTTTCTGACAGACATGAAGAAATCATCAGTTGTATTTCTGCCCTGGACGAAGTGCTAGCGCAATTTGATGACTCGTCATTGCCATATATAACAGAGTTTGAGACTTCCTGTGGTGTCGTTGCAGATCCTTCTACAACGACAAAGGGGACTACAGATGAAACTGTGGTTGTAGTAGCACAGCAGCAGCAGCAACCATCTCGTCATAATAATCATAATAATAATCCTCAATCAGTCAGTAACCTCGTGGCCGTCAACGACAATAGTACCATTGTCCTAACTGATGCTGATCCTGTTTCATCCCATTCGTCATCATCGTCTTCAGCAGCAGCGTCAACTTCATTGCTAGTGAATGGGACGAGTGCTGGTGGCGGCGCCAGTCGAAACAGTAACACTAATAATAAATTGGTTGACCAAAATCAAAATTTGGATTGGAACAATATTCCTTCCCATCGGGCTACAAACGGCAGGGAAGAAAGGGAGCGGAATAATAATAATAATAACGGCAGCAGTAACAATCACAATAACAATAATACCAACGGCAGTCCTCTAATCCATACTAGTCACATGATTCAGATTCCTGTGGTGGAATCAACAACGACAATGTCGCAGTCTTCCTCAACCGCCCCCATCTCCTCCACAAAGCAGCAGCCGCAGTCCCAAAGAGGTGGACTTATTGGGTCACCATACAGCCAAAAGTATAATAGCAGTAGTAACAATAGCAGTAGCAAGCGAAATAATGGGAGCACGTTTCATCATTCGTCATCATTATCATCCCAAACGTCCTCTCCACCGGTACTTGCAACGACAATAACAACAACAGCACCAGTTTTGTCCAACGTTGCGGAAATGAATGGAAACGGTGGAAACAAGGTCACTAGCGGTGGCCATCATCAGAATAGCAGCGGTGATACTGGAAAGTCTACAAATCCAAAGACGGGGAGCAACAAGGGAACAGCAGCAGCAGCTTCTTCTTCCCCTCCAACCGCCGTTGGCGGTGGAACCTACAGTAAAGGAACAAGCCATGAAATTCTCATTCCTAAAATCACTTCCGGCTATTTCAGTGCCAGTCGTGATTCATCCATCAGCGGTGGGAAAGGGACTATTACAACGTCTAGTCATTCCAGTAGAGCATCCATCATGGTGCCTGTAATTGAGTCAGAGCCGGACCCTTCTCCAACTCAACAGGGCATAGTGGCTGGAAATGTGGCCAAAATCCGTTCTCAACTGAATATGGGTATTTTCCAACCATCTTCCAGTGCCCCTTCTTTACAACAGCAGCAGACACACGTACCTGGAGAAATGGGCAGAGATGCTATCACGGGAAATTGTGACATTGCGGGAGCCAGTCCACGCAAACAGCATGCAAATGGGAAATTGTTAAAAGGTGGGATAGTTCCAGGAAACTGTGGAAACAGTAACGGTAATAATAATATCAATAACAACAACGGTGGAGTATCATCAACATACATAACCGTTTCTGAAGGGAAGTCTAGCCTGGGGCAGAGCAGCAGCAGTGGAGTGTCCTCAGCCGTGGCCACTATGATAATGATGAGCAACAGTGGAATGAAAGGCCAGCAGAGTGATGACGAACAGTGGAATTTTCCTTCAGAGAAAAATCTTCCGAGATCGCTGAGAAAAACAAGGAAAACTTGTTTCCTGGACGAAGGCGACTCGAAGCAACCAATGGGCAGCAGTAGTAGCAGAGCCGAGAGCCCTTTCTGTTGTTCAGAATCGAGTAACAATGGTGGACTCATGTCTAGTAGCTCCATTGACCATAATGATCATTCTGGAAGCGGTAATTATATAGGAAGTAATGGAAACGGTCATAACAACAAGTCCCCCAGAGTTATGCCACGTAATAAGGGAATGATAATCCCGGCAAAGTGTGAAATCATTAATAACGGCGATGGAAATTTCTCACTGGCAGAGGTCTCATCA
>JAHZMV010005374.1:0-20629 GCA_027743765.1 Coecobrya sp. COE2 | reverse complement strand
ATCCAATAAAAAGCCACTCTGCTTATCTTTGACTTTTATGCGCTCGCTTCAAAGCAGGTGAGCTTGGAAAGGGTAACCCTTCGTTAAGGCCGGTTTAAAATTTACATTATCTTGCCAACAACCTACACTACCACCCCACCACTTTAAACTTAAACCCAACCAGTGTGGCAAAAACTGGAAATGAGAATGAGAGTGAGTGAAACATACACGGCAAAAGTTTTTAGCTCCACTACCACCACCACACACTTTGCACTTGAAACCTGGCTTGACGTACGAAAAAGTACATTTTTTTCATTATTTATGGCAATGCTATAGAAAAACTAAACTCTTCTCTACCTACTTTATTCGCTGCTATATCCTCTTTGCTACATCAAATATCAACAAAAACCACAGCCAATATCTTCCCATTTCTTTTTCTCATAACACATAGCCTCACACATACATACACAATAATGCCTTACAGTTTACTTTAATCCATTTTTTTGGACTCTTCTATTGTTGTTGAATTTCTGACATGCATGGTTTCAAATCACTGCTGCGCTGTTTCTGTTTAGATTGGTATATAGCGAAAATTTTTCATTAAGTCACGTCAATTCATTCCCATCATCCATATTATGTGTTGTTGAGGATATGATGCTTTTTATAAAAATGTGTGTGTATAATTTTAAAACGCCTTTTTAAAGTGTAATGAGCCGAGCAATAAACATTGTACACGGAATAAGGGAGATAGAATGAATGCCCAAATACCAGGTATTAAACCAGGTCTTTTGGCCATTCTCACTCTCTCTTTTATCCGTCGTCCTACAATTATCTTTTTCTTCTTTTTTGGCATAGTTAATAGTAAAAGTTGTGTAACATGAAAAAAACATGGCAGGGAACAAGCCAGGCATAGGCTTGTGTTGGTTGAGGTATAATCATCATCAAATAAGCATCATCAACAGCAGCACAGGAGGATCATCTTTTTTTCTAATATCTTTTCACTTTCCATTTCCATAAACATGGTTAGGTAAGTAGGTACATAATGTAAGAAGATTTCATAATACCTAGAAACACACTCTCTGTGTTTCTCTGTCCTGGCTACAATGTATCCTTTTCATACAAAATGAAGATAATAGTTGGTGGTGGTATGGGGGGCTTTAGGGTTTTCTTCTGCTGCCTTGTTGCGTGCTTATGCCAAATACAAAATACTTTTTTTAATGCTTTCTGCTGCTGAGAAGAAGATTGCGTCTTTTTTAGCAAAATCATCAAGATGATCATCATGAAGCATCATCGTCACAGTAGCAATGATGATAACATTGCACACGGACACATTATACTTATTGCTCTATACGTCCATGAAATGTGCGGAGGAGATACAAGAAAGTCGCCTCCAGCGATACTTAGTTTATATATTACATTTTTCTCTTCACTCACTCTCACACTGTTGCTCTATCATTGTTTCATATGATGCCATTGTTTGCATTTTTTTTGTCTCTATACCTTTCCCTACCCCATACCTTGTCATTTGGTTAGCATTGTTGCTCTAGCGAAATCGAATCTTCTTCTCTATATTTTTTTGTTATCCCTTTTCAGACTTTTTTTTGCAAACATAAGAGAGATAGATAGAGAGACAGGGCCACAGGCATTGTAGAATTTAAAATGCGTTCCGTGTACGGACAGTCCGGCAAAACACTGTTGCCTTTTTTTGCTGCTGATTATTATGATGGTGGGGAGGGGAAGGGTAGGGAAAAAATTTGAAATTGAAAGTAGGATTGTGGGGTTTGTGCCTTGTGGCGAAAAAAAAGTCGGAATTCCTATGAAACACTTGTGCCATTGTTGTTATACGCTGGTGTTGTATACAAAAAATTAAAATAAAAACATGGACAACTGTGCTGAAAATTATGTATCCTTCTCTTGTCTCTCTCAGATTTTCGTTGCATTTGCACTTGTATATATGACACTGCTGACATTGACATTCAAATTTAAATTTTTGAAATACACTTTACGTAATTGCATTGGTGGATTCTGCATAATATACCTAGAGAGAGGGGGATTATAATTGCAAGAAAAGTCTGATCTAATCTACTCAATTTACCAAGAATGTGATAGTTTGATTGACAGTTTCGCTTTTCATTTCATGCCAGCATTTTCTTTTGGTATTACAGAGTTGTGTAAATGTATTGATTTATTAAGCAAGGCTTGAACCCAAAAATTGAAAATTATCTTGCTTAAACACAAGGGGTAAAAGATTACGGAATATTTCAAACGTTCATGGTTTTCAACGTGACTTTCCATGTATTTTCAGACGCCTCACTGTCGATCGATACTCTTATATCATCTTGAACAACATGAACACAGTGTATTACATACATATTTTAATACTCTAAAAAAACCGATTAAATCAATCTTTCATGGTTGGGAAGTTGGTACCCAATGACACAAAACTCGCATCTTACAAGTTTTTAGAGTTTCCTTCTCTCTATTTTTATATATTTCTCAGTCCCTATGCCTATTGTCTGGAAGAACAGAGTTTTTATCTTTATTACAAAATTTAATATCCCTGTTTATGCAATCCCTCTAATAAATGCATGTTCATCCATTCAAAAGCTGGGATTCACGTGAAATTGTGAATTTTCGTTTTGTACCATTATTGCCGATATATATTAATGATGCTGGTAAACGATCTCTCTCTCTCTCTGTCTGGATGACGGTGTTCTTCTCTTGTCGGAGGGATAATACGTGTGTAGCTCACAAAAGAAAGAAAATATAAGCTTTTTAAAGTATCATCCAGAGAGAATACACGGCCATCTACATAATAAGCGAATATTATTATATAGAAAGGAGAGATAACGCTACCAGCTCGTGTGTAGCATTCTATTCAATTCTCCTAATTCTTAATGGTTATTATTTTATGCACAATAGAAAATTCACTTGGATACATGCACACTACCATTACTACCACAGCACAGTGCATAATGTTCGCAACACGGGACCGTGAAAAGAATAGAAAATATTCAAACATTACATATTACAACAGTGACAACGACAGCTTTGCCATATCGTCATGTTATTATACTTAGGCTTTTGTGCAGCAGCAGTGTAGAGATTTTCGCTGGTGATTGTCGACTCATGATGGTGATGATTATGATGATTGGAGTGTTATGCAATTTTTGCATTACACGATTCGTTTTTTTTACTTGCTTCTGGCTAAATAATTTTTTTGTTCCAGTAAGTGCAATGTATGTTATATACATGTCAGTAAATTATATCCCGTCTATATTCTAGAAACAATTTTTTGGGCATAGTGACGACAACGAAATGTGATTCACATCGCCGTATGTACATTTCATTGTAAACCAGTAATGTTGTAGGTAGCACGGGAATATAGAAGCCGCATAATGATAGTTATAGTGACGTGAATTTTTGTGTTGGTTTTTGGTACAACATGAAGTAGGTTTATTGGTTGAGTCTATCAAGTACCTATAGGTCATATGGAGAGAAATGCCTGTATTTGGACAAAAATTAAAACTAGACTGGATGACGGCTTAATGGGCAATCATACATCATAAAATGGGATATACAATACATGTTTTATATTATGTGCTTACACCGCGCATTGCATTCTGGTTTGCTTGTACAAAAATAAGCAAAAAAAATCCTGCTGAGAATTCCTGTTCGTCAAAAGGATGAAAAAATGAGCTTGGCACTGTCATTATTTTTAAAGCTTTATACACACATGCCTTTACCGTACAGCTGGATCTATTCTGCTGATTCTGAGAAAACTGCTGTTGCAAGTTGCAAATGCGTTACAAAATGGGAATGTCCAAAAAAAATTATGATATGGAAAGTGTACCTCAAATCCTCTTTCCATCTCATCATCTCAATTGCCCGAGGCTATAGGCCTTCTCTCTATACAAAACAGCTCGCTGAAAGAATACGAACGAAGCAAATTGTTTCGTCGAATTTTTTTGACTACCGAAAAGAATTGTTGTTTTTTTGAATGGATGGCAAAATGGCAATTATTATTATGTTTTTTGTGTGGAAGATCCGCATTTTTTTATGTTATCTTGTATCCGCAGCAGTAGTTTCGTGTTAAATTATGTTCACTGAACAGTGCACGAGTAGTATTGCACATGTAACAATAATATTTTTCTTGTATAATTTCTGCTTAATTTCATTTTGTCATTCCTTTTTCATGCATGCTTGATTTACTAGACGAAATATAAAGGCCAACGGAAGAAACTGGAAGATAATGGGGATAGTATGGATTCTTGCGGTTTGAATAGAATGATCAGTCAGTAAATTCAATTTTTGACTTGCAAGGTTGCAAGTTGCATGATGATGAGTCTGCAAGAAAATGTGGAACATGGAACTATGAACATCAAATAAAGTACAAAAGACATAAGAAACTTGTTGAAGCTTTTGATGATGAAAAATCTTACTCGTTTTATTTCAAACCATTGATTTCCACCACAACTATCAAGCATAGTGTATTTTATCACTGTATCGCTTGAGAAACGTTGTTTCATTTATGTAACATTATGTATATAATTTGCTCTACCTACCTTATAAGTAGCTATATAGCTTTATGAGAGTCACAGTCACTCAGACGATTCAGACTTCAGACACTTTTTTGTGTCTTGTGTCATTTTATCTCATTGGAAGGTATAATCGCAAATGTCCACCTGTCTTGCCTGTCCACTTCTTTCTTATACAGAGATGCATACCTTAACCATAAAAGTGATCAATCACGTCTTATAATGATACCTGAATTTGTAGAAATAACAACCAGTTCGTAGAATGCATTTGAATAAAAAAAATGGCATCTGTCAGATATCAGATTTTCTCTGGGTACCGAAACAAAACGACGCCGCATCCGATGTCGATAATTTCTAATTGGTAACGACTAATACAAATGAACCGACTTGAGATTTAACAGATATATGTAAATGTTAGCACAATTTGTAAATTAGTAATTTTACATAGATTTGCCATTTACTTTTTGGTAATGGTAGTATTGTAATTGTGATTACCTCTGTTATGATATGATAACATGCTCTACATGAAATTCTATTGAAATAGACTCAATTAATTATCACATCTAGTCATAAACTGGATATCCGAATTGCAATTAAAGTTAATTACATTTACATATATCTATGTTCGCTGTCGTTCTTACTATAAGTAGGTATGTATATGTTTTAAATTCTACGTGAATAGCTTAAGAGCATGCAATCTTTAATATTTTTCTATTCACTGGAACCTCTCTTCTCTGATGTGATGCAGTAGTTGATGTAGTTGTCATCCCATATCATATCATCGTCATGTTTAAATAGTTGCGTTGATGCAGTTAGATATTTGTGAGGGAATATTATTTTTAAAGCTATAATATAACCGACTTGTTAATTACCTATCAACAACATATACATATATATAAGTAGGCATACATACCTATATGATAAATATTATCATCTGCCATGTTTTGATAAGTTTATTTAAACGTTCGATTCATTTCAATAAATATATAATATCTTGTGACATTCACTCAATCCTCCCATTGCACTACTATCTTACATGATAAAAATGTTTAAATATTTGAATAAAAAGGAATGCAAATTGCAAATACAGACACACATACACAAATACCAATTTAGTAATAATATTACTGCATGAAAAAAGGAAGCTCAAGTTCAAGGTGTATAGATGTGCCCGATATGATCAAGATGAACAACACTATATATGCCGACGACTACAAAAGGCTTTAAAAATGCTTCTCTCTTTTTTAATATTACATGCATGCACTATTGTTATTGTTTTCAGGGAAAAGTAAAAAAAATTGATGATGACTGCATTTTTTTACTGGATACCTTTATGCATTATTGCTTATTTATGAGTTGACGGGAATTACACTATTTTTTATTAGCGTCAAGATAAATTATTTTTACATTAGTGTTATATTACCTATCTATCTATATAATACCTACCCACACAAAAGCGCACAGGCAGCTCCGACAAAAAAATCCTGGTTCTAATTCTTATAAGTATACCTATTATAGATAAATAGGTAAAGGTAAAAGTATAATATGGATTTTAATTTTTGTGTGCTATTATGTTATATAACTTTAACGAGCAGACGTAATGATGCATTGTTGCTTAGTGTAAAATTTATGGAGAGAGAAAAGCAATTTAATCTTATTTCAGTTTCTCTTCATTGGTGCACAGTAGTGCACACACAAACATATAACACAGCATACAAAAAATATATATATAATCCTTGTACATAATTCCTATACATGAAGATTATTAAAGCATTAATATATTTTTTACTTAACATTATCATCATTATCATTTTGCTGCCGGTTCCTTCCTTTCCTCCTGTGGCGCTGACAATGGACGCTTCCACTTCCATCCATCCATCCTGTTTTTTTTCAAGCGAAAATTCCAACACACACGTTTACATAATACGCTGCTGCTGCTTCTCTCATATAATATGCAACTATACTCTACTACGCATAACATTAATATTGAATGTGTAAATATTTATACTGCTCAAGTATCTCTACCTATACATTATCCAGCAGCAGCAGCAACGCTGCTGCGGTGATCATGTTGGCGTTATAAGTTATCTGCCTACACACAAATAGTTAATGGGGATATCATCTGTAATACGCTTACTCACTCTTAACTATTCTACCTATCTTAACTTTTTGAATCGTTTTTTTTCCCTTTATTCCTGCTCCTGTCGTTAGGGAGAAATACAGAGTGTATATATCATATTTGGATTTGTCAGTCATACAATGCATTTTTATTGCGTTGCATTCAATGTTACGGTTGCGGTCATCATTATGATTACGAAATAACTTTCATTGTTGGTTTTGCTTGATATTCAGCAGATGTGTATGTGTCTCTACATACATACCTGAACTGGCAAGCAATCAACGAATCATTTCTGACTGACAGTTAAAAGAAATGCCACTTATTTTTTCTTGTTGCCAAGAAGACGGATGAAAGGGAAAGTCATTATATTTGTTTGTAGAGTGATAAAAATGATGATGATGACGATGATCATATCTTGATGATAATCTTGTCAGTGTGTGAGTCAAGTCATATTTGTAAGGAATTTTTCAAGTTGTACAGTGATGATTGTAAAAGGACTAGACAGTATAATAATATGCTGCTAACTTTTGCTAAAAAAATATCTCTGTATACCAAAAAGCGATAAATGTAAAAGTACTAATTATTACATTAGGTGGAATGGTACAAGACGTATGACGTTGGAGGATGATGATGGAGAAAATGATTATTAGATATTTACACGGTATTTTTCTATGAATGTAATATCATACATTTCTTTAAATAGTTTTTTTATGTATGGTTCTGTAAAAAAAAATCTTTATTATAGTGGCATTGTTGTTATTTTTCACAACTACGCGTGCACATTTTATTACTGTGTTGATGTTGGCGTGGCGTGAGAAGCGATGAGTAATGTCTCATTGTCCTTATATTTTGTGGAATATTATATTGTGCTTTATGAAAGAAAGAATCAGAGAAACACTCAAATTTTTTTTCATTGTTACTTGTTTTATGGAAGGAGTCATACTGCTGTAAAATAATTATTGGTACTGATGTGAAAAATACATATAGAGCAGTCAGCCTGGAAAGGTAAAATTTGGATGGAAAAGGATACGCCATGAGAATTTTTAGTTGAAATAAAATAATATTTTATGATACATAACTATCTATGAGTTTTGTAAAGAAGACTTTTGTATTCTGCGTATTTGTCACGAAGAAAAATTTGTGCAGCATATTTATCCATTTTGTTCGCTTGTCCATGTAAATTCACTTTATAAACCTTAAAAATTTATGAAGATGGCATACGGATTCAAAATAAATAAGCTTATTTATCATCATTTTAATTAGCACTCCTCCCCGTTACGGGTTAAATTTTAACTAGGATATATATTTAGTTAATTAATTGATATAGACACAGCAAATCTTACCATTTGCAACGCAGTTGATGTTATACATGGAGAAAATGTACAAGGACATATTATGCTTCTCATTTCTACAATAACGCTGTATCAGCAAAAACAGTTTAGGCAATTCTCAGAGGCAACCATTTATGCTTTCATGAAATACTACAAAATACCATGAATCTGTAATATCATAACACTAATGGTCGAGTTATAAACATTTCATAAATGAATGAAATATCTATAAAATGTGGGAATTGAAAATGCTTACCTATGGTCTGCAGGTATTTTGCAGGAATTTCAGGATACCTGCGCCCAAGTACTTAATTCTGGTAGAGAATGACTAATCGGAAAATATTTTGTTGACGTAACTTTGATTAATTAGCAAAGGTATCATAATTACAAGTTATATAACTTGCTTTTGAAAGTGATCTATCACATTTGTAGTTAATGTGTCCTTTGAACTTCGAACAACCATTCAATTTGATTTGAGGTCCATGCACTGTCAGGTACATTTTCAGTGCAAATATTTTCTCCATTATCATTATGGCTCATATAGATACTGTAATTACCTATGGATACTTTGTAAGTTAAAAGGGTTAACTTGGTCACTCATACGTAAGTGACTTGTCAACCGCACTTGAGTTTGTTTTTCGTAAGTTATCATTCTAGAAACTAGAAAAAGTAAACTATCGATCTTTGCTCTTCTTCAAGCTGTCTACTAGTCACGCTTGTTCCGTATGTCGATGGTGATCCCCGACCTCAAAGTAATTTGTAACTGCAAAAATATATGCTATTGGTCAGATTAAAGCTTCTATAAAACTGCAGAAATATAAACAATACCTTATATGACATTATATGCTCTACTTTTCCATAACCGATTTAAGTTATCACTATTTTTTTGCTTTTTTCTTCAAATCAATCCATTTTCAATGTCAGTACTGCACTATCTCAACTTGTTATTCATTGGGGTGGTCTTGGGAAATTACAAAAACGTGATAAGAAATCCTTGGATTTTTTTTCTATAGACATTTTCCTTAAAAAATGAAATAAGACATTATATTTTTTAAGCTGGTATATGGTCTAGTCATTTCCTCTGGATGGATGATCTTATGACGGTTATAAAAACTAGATAAATAAATAAATGTATTTACATAAACACTTATAGTGCTTATAGCTTGAATCATGTGCCTGCACAGCATAATGTGAGGTGGTATATGTATAATATTTGTAGTTTAATAGGTTTTTAGAATGCTTCTCTCTGCAGCTTTCTCGCTCTATATCACTTTTCACGTACATCAAGTTATCATGTGATAATGACAATGACATTCATACAGATGAATATAGTGTATATAATACCCTTATCAACTAATACACTAAAATATCTACAATTTAAATATTTATCATCTCCGCTACTTCACATCTCCAAAGTTTTTTATTACTTTTCGGGTTAATAACTTTTTACTCTTCACTGGCCACTTAATCATTATTTTAGCTTTCATTATCTCTCGTTGGAAGTGGAAAAATACATTTTATTTCGCAGTTTAATGAATACGTTTGTTAGGTACTTGACAACCTAATCTCACTCATAATGTCGTTGTCCTTATCTAGCTAAAAAAAATGAAGATAACATACACCACAACTCTTCTCTCTGCAAACTATAAGTATGCAATACATAATAATATTATGGATAGGTATATACCAAAAAAACCGAGAAAATTCCAATCAAGCCGTAATGCAAGTTGTTTGGTAAAAGTTGTTTTTGTTTGTTTAATGAGGTTTGTGAGTATGTAATACTTACTATCTTTCTAATTATTTATGATGCACTTTGGTTTCCAATAAATTTACGTTGACATGTCACGTTCTGGAGTTGTCAAAATCATGTGAATCATCATCAGAATCTCAACGTTGACAAATACACTCAAACCAAAAAAATTTTGTGAAGAACCTTGTGTGTGTTTTGTATCCTTTTTGGCAGATTCTATTTTATTTTTTTTTTAAAACTTCTGTTATCATGGTTATATGCTGACATGTCGAGGTGTGCGGTGAAGCTGAAAGGGAAAATTTTTTTCTGTTGCTCTTTGTCACTTGCGTTTTCACTTTTTTTGCACAATTTGTTTTTGTTTACGTGATATAATAAATTTATAGGATTCGCTATCCGCTAGCGCAAGCAAAACAACAACGGAAACCTTTCCGTTGAAAATAATATGAAAGTTATATATAAAGTACCGAGAGAGATTATGATAACAGATATATATTGCCATATAGCGCCACTTTGTTATTTCACATGTCAGAGAGAGTGAAAAGTTTGGTTAAAACCGGATTTCACCAGTTTTCTTTCCTCCGTTTTTTTTCCATAGCATGTTTTCTAGTAGACTTGGTTGAAAACAAGTAGCAGATTTGTTTACTACTTTCTTTCAAATCGGCTTAAATGTAAATCTTTTTTGTAATAAGTCTATTTAGTTTATAAGATTACATGGCAATCTAGCGTGTAGGTAGATTGCATAAAAATTGCATTTTTCGCTGAGGACCTTTTCCTTCAAAAATAAAATAAAATGTATATTGTCAGTAGAAAAGTTAAAAGGATTTTTTTTAAACATTCCGATTCGCTTGCCTGTTTGATGCATTTTTATGACAGACAGGCAAACGCAATGTCAGTTCCAAACCACAAAAGTCAGCAAATTTCGCGTGCTCATCAAAACAGAATTACATAACGCAAAAAATATATCCTTATAATTGCTTATATTGTTCACAGGCATTTGCAACGCAAGGAATAATATATGTATTTTATATCCATTTGTCTATACGCATAACTGACAGAATGAAAACTTTAAATTTTTATATACAAAATTCAAACACCACACGATGTATCCTTGGCAGTGGCACAAATTCTTATTTATATTCCCATCCGATCTTCCTGCCGTGCTGCTGCAAAATGTCTTTTTTCCCTTTTTTATTTATTCCCATCTCCTAATTCCTCGCTTCAATGTGCATTCCCACTGCTCTTACATCACACAAACTTGACGCTCTGCTATAATACTATATTATTTTTATATACCATAACTAAAACTTGATATAACTTATTATCATACCGCCATAGTCATAACAAAAGCAACCTTTCCGTATGAATTATTGCCAGAGAGAGAGAGAGAGAGAGTCCTGAGATTTTCTGCAGAGAATAGTGTTGATTTGCATGACTGGATCATCATGTCATGATCATTAAAGCACACTATATTATAGCGAAATGTACATACATACATACAACATAAGTGAACCGTAGACAAAAACAAATGCTTGCACTTAGCGTGGTAGTCGATCTCTTCGTTTTTCCCTCAGGATAGATATAGATTTCCTCTCTCTCTCCCTCTCTCCCATATTATTATTTACACATGTGTTCCCCATGCCCTCCATTTTATCCCCTTTATAAGTAAGTAATAGAGATATTGATTACTACTGCTACTACTACCACTTCCAACTCATTTTATATTCTATTTTATTTGCATTTTTGTACCATCATCGTGAGAGCGAACAAGGCTAAAACGGCAAAAAATATATATAGGGAACCTGACATGACAGCAGCGTCGTCTGCTCTGCTCTCATGAAATTTCCATTCTGTTCATGTAAGTAAAAAAATAGACACTACGAATCACAGGAATATCGTCATCCTCCTCATCATCAACAGAATTATATGAAGGAATAAAACTGTTTTTACAACTCTACAGAGCCCAAACTTCGAAAGAAAAGAAAAAACACTCCTCGTGTACTTACATACATATGCACTCACTCTGTTTTCCTTAAAGGTAGAAAAAGATAAGTGCCATGTGTCTAACTTGAAAAATAAACATAAAAAAAATTCTCCTTCTCTCTTCTCCGTATTGAAAAATAGGGATACGTGTAACGTAGGTATATTTTGTACCCAAGTTCCTATAATCATATACATATCTTTTAAAGTATAGAGCGTCGGCTCCTATAAGGTTTATACCATGGCCTTAGTAAAGTGCAGTGCCAGGAAGAAAGCTCAGTTCTCCAGAGTCAAGGCCAGGATCCACACTCGCTCGAGCTCCTTCTTCGCTTCATATCGATTTTCTCCCAGGCGACCATTTCTACACAGAATACTACAAACTACGCTTTACACAAAAGCGGCAGTAGTAGCACATATAAAAAAACACGAGAGCAAACAAACTCGCAAAAGCAGAGAGAGGGGCATTAGTACAGTTGGCAGAACATATTATACTCGTTTCATGCTTTCTTTTCCTCTCTGTATTCCGCTACCTCGGGGAGAACAAGCAGGAAAAATAAAAGCTTTTTGCTTTCTTTGCAATATATTTAGGCAGTATAGTCGTAGGCACGTTTAGTGCCACGTTACACGAATCCATTATGCCGGAATGGGAAGTACAGAAATAACACACGAGAGTCTCCTATATTATTTGTGTATTTTTTTACACACTTATTATATTTTTGCCGATATTGGAACGAGAGAGCATGTTGTCGTTATGCACGAGACTTTTTTTTCTCGTAAAGTTTTTGGATGATGGCCCTTCCCAACATAACTGGTTTAACGATGTTATTTTCCCCGCTTTTTGTTTGTGGACTGGTTTTGATATGTATGTGTGGTATGCACTTCATTATATCAAGTAAACTTGAACTTGGCTTTCAGTTTTGCGGATCGAAATAAGTAGAGGAGGTGTGGCACAGTGCCCCATCCTTGTCACCTATCAATTCCAACTTTCTATTTCTAACGGTGATGCGATGATGGACGACACACACGGACTGTTTTGTAAATTATGCATTACGCACAATAGCTTGTTGTAGTAGTCAGTGTACTTGTAAAAGGGGACACATTTATATTTTATTGTTTAGTAGCTGTTACAAGTACAGTTGTTGTACAAAAAAGAGATGTCATAAAAATACTTGGACTGCTTTCTCAGTATATCGACTAGGATTATTATTGGCAAGAAGACATAAATTTTGCACTTATTTATTCATAATTCATACGTAACGACCTGCCTCTACACATCATCATAGTATAGCTTCATTTATAATATGGCGTTATTAAGAGCTCTGCTTGTCTTTTTTTCGGTCGTAAATTTTACAAGGGCAGACGAGTACTTACTATTACTACTTATTATACATAAATAGAAAGGATATAATTTATAAATTCTAATATCTCTGCTTTAATACTATATTAAGTTGAGTACGTCCTGTCAAAACTACTATCTGTCCTTCCATCTAGATAGTTTTTTTCTTTCTGTCGTGTACCCATCCATTTCTAATGTTTATCGTTTTTGAGTGTCGTAATCTTGCCTTGTATCATCGCAAAACCTTGAACCTAAACCAATCAATACACCTGACCGAGAAAATATATGTCTATACTAGTACATTTTTTATTACTTGTGGCGAAATCAATTAAATTAAAAAAATCTATTGACTATTGATTTTATTTCCGACACACCCATCATATTTTCCCATCCCCCTTTTTGTCTCTGTTAATTTGCTTTGCGCTCTATTGAACAGTAGGGTTGGGTATAAAAAAAATTGCGGACAGCTTTCATCGCCAATTTTCATTAGAGAGAGCAATTTAGAGTGGGGCTTGTCACTGTATGCCTGCCTCAAAAAAAACTAAATCGAAAAGTAATTGAATGATGAAGAAAATGATGATGGTGACCAGAGAGAGAAAATTGGTATAATTTCCTCTTGTCTAAAAAATGTCCGTGAAAGCACAGAGAAAAGACACATGAACATTATAGTAACGTCAATACTATTTACGTTCTATTCATCATGCATAATTCATTGTACAAATGAACAGCCCCATTTTCTCCAAGAACACTGGAACAAGTATAGCGAATTATATATATAGCTTATTATATCCTCTAATTTAATACACTTTACTACTAAATTGGTATAATGGCTATAGTTATAGTAATAGTCGTATGATTATTTGCCAAAAATTTTACATATGGATATACCTTATAGTTTATCATGGTATGGTGCTTGAATGCGTGAAATGAAAAAAAAATTACAAGGAATTCCATTGGTTACATTACGCTATCTATGTCGTCAAGTGCAACATCAAAAGGGAAAAATAATAATAATAACGTGTGGGTATGTTTACGTGTGTAAAATGAGTAGGTAAGTATGGTATTACGATTCATAAATAACTATACTACAAAATTATACTAAAATAACAGTCATTCATTCTTATGAAAATAGTTACAAAAAAAGGGAGATAGGCAGAGAGAGACACACACATACGGAATGAGAGAGAAGCTTATAATTTTGTTAAAAAAGAGAGAAAGGAAAGCATAGCTTTAAGCAGAATGAATACAAAACGGCGGCGGTAGTTAAGGGAGATAGACTAACGTTTTTTGCTGCAGCTTCCTTTTCCCGACTACACCCGACCAACTTTCTCGGGGTGACCATGAGAAAAAATATTGTAGAAAAAAAGGCTTTTGGCTTGTGAGAAAGGGAGGAGCAGAGAGAAGAGCTGAGCATATATTTTTTCCCTTCTCTCTCTTTGAAAAGCTTAACCAAGCGTTTCTTCCAAGTTGAACTTGAATTAGCTAAAGATAGGTTTCTTTGTTCGTTTACTTTGTTATCCCTATCGTCTTTCTCTACTTTTAATAATATTCCATTTTGGTCACACTTCTACTTAAGCCATAAAGCATTTAACAATTTTCTTCTGTGGACAGAAGTATGTATATTCTTTTAGCCTTATCTACTGATACCAGAATATTGCAAACTTTGTATATAGAGAGGGGAAAGGGAAAGAATTCATTTTTAGTTCGCAGTAGAGTGTTGTGTCAACTCGCGGAGTATTTTCAGAGATTTAGTAGTGGGGAGGAAGAAGAAGAAGAAGAAAGAACACTTTTTTTGCAAAGGAAATGCCGGCTGAGAAATCTCACGTTTGTGTGGTATTGGTAATATGTATATATTCGCTGGTTTTTTATGGCGATATGGCTCGCTCACTACATTACATTTTATATGCAGCTTGTTATAAAAAAGGGAATATGGGAGGAATAAAAATTTTGCAGAGAGAAACATGCGTAGGCGTCTGCTGAGGAGTAATGGGGTATGGGGTACGATTCTCTACTTTGGTTCCATTAGCGTCCCAAACGATGATCATGATGATGACGGTGATGATCATCATATCATCCAAAAAGCTTACAATATTCAATGCCAGAGAGAACGTTTACGGTTTTAGAATATGTTTTGGATACACCAGCTCACCAGCATGTAAACTCGATACTTTTTTTTGCATATATAAAATTTATTTTCAAGCAATAATTTTGCATCTGCAGCAGCAGCATTACCATTTTCCATTTAGAAAAAAAAAATCTCCATATTATTGCCATGCTCATTTATTTTATCTATTGTGTATATATAGATAATTGGTTAAAATGATATTCATTAAAAAGCCTCTTCACTTCTCCATTTTCATCCACACACAAAAAAAATACAGCAGATATTTTTTTTTTCAATTGCTGTGCTGCTGCCAGTTAGTTAAAAGGCATGTCATTCTATTTAGTAGTTGTCCGTCCGTTGTCTAATGGAGAGAGAGGATGATAGGAAGAATGAAAGAAAAAAGCATCATTTACCAACATCAACAACCGCTGCTGCTACTGCTCCGTTCTTTTTTATTATTTTTTACTACTTTACTACAAACTTCGTTGGTAACGTATGTTATGTTGTGGTTTAATTCTGTTGCTGCTGCTGCCGTTTCTAAAAAAATCCATCCTGTGTGTTCTGCTGGCTCTCTTCTGGCACCGTCGTCATAAATATATTCATATTATTGACGGAGGAGAGCGGAGTAAGTAAAGTAGTGAGTAAGAGTCCATTGGTAGGTTCAAGGCTACTCGGATATATACATTGGCGAGCTGTTCTATTCCTAAGAGAAAATTCCTACATGAAATAGGTATATAGAAAGCATATCTCATCTCTATTTATATATATAGCTTATATAGGTCTATCCATATAAAGAGCTCCGCATTAAGAATCATGACATGAAATTCACTTGAATATAGCACCATATAGCGCATCAGAGATATAAAAATTTGTGTGAGCTGACACAACTCTCTGCGAAAGAGAAGAAAACAAAGTAAAAGACTCGCTCTCTCTCTCTCTCTCCATTCATCCATGCATGACTAACGCTGAATCCATAATAAATTAGGCAACGTGTTATCCATCAAAAAGATCTATACTGACTTGTACTGCTGTTCTGTGAGAAGATCAAGAAGAGATGATGTTATTGTTGGTGGGAATGATGATGATGATGATGACGGTGACAGAGATGAAATAAATACAATTTGTATTTTTTTCGTGGCTTTTGACTTGACCGGGTTCAGGGTTAAAAAAAAGAAAGGATTCTGCACTGCTGCTGTGTGTGGAATGAATTGTAAATAATAAATGATGTTTGCATATAAATAGGATTGACTTTTTCCACGAGAGATGTTCCATGCACGTAGGCATGTATCTCTCTGGCTGGATAATTTTTTTGAGGAACTGTTGTGATCAGATTTGTATGGTAATTTATGAAAAAGGATTGGGATTTTTTTTATATCAGTATGGATATTTTTTGTAGGTTTTGATGGCAACTGGAGATGACACTGGTAGGCAAATGATGCCACTTTCACCGGTGATAAAGAAGGAAGATTTGGGAAGCCCGTTCTCACCAGGACACTCAGGTTCCCCTGTGGATAGAGTATTCTCATCCCCTGCCATGTCTCCAACAATGTCTTCTACGACAACTCCAGCCGCCACCACACCCTTGGATCCTCACAGTATGGATTTCACAACAACAACAACAGCCTCTGCAGCTACAGATAGCATGACCTTTCACTCGTCAGGAGGTGCAACGACAAATTCCCCCAAGACTGAGTTCCTATGTGGATTTGCATCCCCTTTGGATGGTGGTGGCGGCGGTGGGGGGAGTGGTACCTCTGGATTGGGATCCACTCCCAGTACCCCAACAACACCGTTGACACCCGTATCTGTTATCGGTTCTCATCATTCGCATGTTCCCCAACCTCCACCAACAGCCGGACATCATCATCAGCATCCTCATCAAAGGAGAAAAAGTGGGTATGACTCGGCCACATCTCCAGATTCTCCAGATAGACATTTCTGCTCTTCCACGACGCAGTCCAATGGCGATCTCAATCTTTCCAGTCGTGCCGAGGTATGCAAAATTTATTTTTTCTCTTTTAAAAAATTCTCAGCTTTCCCCGCTTCTTTGTTATCTTGTCTCTTTTTTTTCGTTTCATTTTTTTGTTTTGCAACAAAAGAAAGCTATGTTTTTATATGTAAACTCACAGTACCGACTGTTCCGTCGATGCTCAGATGTACCTTATCCCGTTCAAACTGCTCTTCCTAAGAAGCCGACACTGGAAGACATTAAGATTTTGGGATCGTTGAAAACATGCGAGCCAGAGGTTCCCAGTGCCGTGTCGGCAGATACGGGAAGCTCCCTCTTGCAAAATGCTGCCCCAGAACTTAGAGTTTTGACGGTTCTCAGTGATTTGTATGATCGTGAAATTGTGACTACAATTAGTTGGGCGAAACAAGTACCTGGTAAGATGTCACCCCAAATATATGCATAGACAATTTTTACATCTCTGCATTTTTTTCTAGTTTCCTTGAATCTGAATTGTTTTTCAACAAAAAATGAATAAAAAACAGGTTTTACGGATTTAACACTCAACGATCAAATGAGAATACTTCAGGCAACATGGGCTGAAGTTTTAACGTTGACCTTGGCCTACAGATCTGTGAATATGGCAGGAAGACTCATCTTTGCGTCCGATTTCAGTTTAGATGAGAAACAGGCCAGGGATTGTGGAGCGTTTGAATTGTTTCAACCGGTAAGTCAAAAAATAATAGCATACAAAATTTTTAAAAACAATTCAATTTTCCACACGAGGTCATTTACAAGCTCATAATATACATCATTCTAACTTAAAATGCAATTGTTTCGTGACACAGTGCATGCAAGTTGTGGAGAGGTTGGATCGTACCGGAATTCTCAAAGAAGAGTACTGCCTTCTCAAAGCCCTAGTACTTGTGAATGCAGATACCCGCATTGAAGACTATCAGTCGGTTAAGAAACTCAGGGATAGTATCATGGGGTCACTTGGAGACTGCGTCTCAGTTCTCAGGTAAAAAAAGAAACGCGGACAAAAATTAGCTTTCTCTTTTTCCAATTTCTACTTTTGATAGTCACCAAAAAAAATTGCATTTCAAAACAATTTTTTTATTATTATTATTATACACACAGGCCTACCAACAGCGCAGCCCATCTGAACAATCTTTTACTTTGCCTGCCCAGTCTTCGACAAGCGGACTTGGCCATGAAGCGGTTTTGGCTGAATGTCCGAAGGGAAGGAAAGGTGACCATGAACAAGTTGTTCATTGAAATGCTAGAAGCACACTTCCGCTAAACCAATTTCTTTAAGAGGAACTCAATCAGTTTCACAGGGAATTTATTTTGTGTGTAAAGGAGAAAAGAATAAGAAAAAAAGGGGAAAGTGGTTTATATAGCTTTCTCTCTCAAGAAAAGGAAAACAAAAATTAATGACACACGCATTTCATCAAAATAAACACAAAAAAAGCATCTTTATCCAAAAAAAAAACTCCAAAGGTGGATATAAAATATAAAATCCGTTGAAAAATAACTAGACTTATAGATAAAATAAAAAGTAAATTAAAGTCAGGCGCTGGCCATCCATACAAAAAAAGGAAGTAAATAAAATATCTACATTTGCCCTTGTCATTTACCTTAAAAAACACGACCATACATCGCAAAACCGGAAGTAACATCTCCAACAATAATTTATTTTAAAAAAACGAACAAAAAAGAGAAGAAGAAGAGTACGCGTTATAAAATAGATCATAAAACATATATTTTCTCTTTCGGAAACATGTCGCCTGAAATAAAGAGAAAAAACTTAAAAAATTCGATTATTAACAAACCAGTTAAAAAAAACAAGTACAGTAGTGCGTACTCTCGGTATATCGTCAACTTGTAGAGAATCGAATGATTATTTCTGCACATCCGTTCATCCGTAATAAACCAACGTTAAATTATTGTATAACATCGCAAAAGAAAACAGCTACTATTTTTTATTTCACAGTTTCGATTTCGGATTTTGATTAAAAAAGTATTGCATAAACTATATGTAAAAACGGTTTATAACGGTCGTTTATAACGTTAAAAGCGAGTCGTTATTTAAAATAGATAGCCGTTCTATTTCCCTCTGCTTTTTTTGCAAATTGTCGCATTTTCTTTGAAAAACCCTACGATTCGAAAAAATACCCTATATATATATTTTACTTTTGAAATTATAATTATTATTATAAAAATGTATTTAACTACCCATAATTAAACTTAGTTTAAAACATGCACTATATAAAAAAAGCTTTTCAAAAATCGTTTCAAAAATCGAAACTACATCGCCCGTTCGTTCGCCTTGTCATGCGTGCAAAAATTTTGCTAGCTTTACTCATAAAAATAATGATAATAAAAAACATACATTTAGCAGAAGAAGAAGAAGAAAATAAATGGAATAATTAAACAGTTAACTGCCCACCCACCGCCTTCTTTTTTATTGAGTAAAAAAAACTCCAGGCTTGATACAATGATGATGGACATAATTATTTCTCCAAACAAGAAGAGCAGAGATATAAAAAATTAAGCAGGATCAGAATGGAAAATAGCCATTAAATTTGTTTGGTCAAACATTTATATAAATTGTTGTTATTTGTTCAATTTTTTTCAAAAAAAAAATGTTTATCATTCACATAAACAGGTTATTTTCAATATTAGCTCTGGTAATTATTATTATCAAATTGTTATCTTCTTATGATAACCGTATACACACATTTTGCATTTTTCTATATAAACATACATCATTTATCTATAGAAATGTAGCTCTTTTTTTGTGAAATTATTAGTTATTTTTTTAGAAAGTATTCCCGGTGCAGGTCTAAAACAGACAGAGAGACAGAAGCGGAAATGATGAAACTACCAAGAAATAAAATTGAAAGGGCTGAAAAGAGAAAGCGAGAGACGGAGTTTCTTTTTTTTATAAAAAAGGTCATGGGTATACAACAAAAATAAGTTAAAATATATAGCGATAGTATATAAGTATAATAATTTAACCTTTATCTCTGAGAAAAGTTGTACAAATTAGATAACCAAATATTATACTTAAGTCATCAAAATGAAATTGTAGGGAGAAATGATGATAATGGAATGGGTTAGTAGACAGACGTCAGACACGTCATATTATCATCTCATGCAAAATAATATGATGTTATATAACAAACATTTAGTGTGCTAGTTATGATAAACTCGCCATTTTAAAAATTATGAACAAAAAAAATTTAAATTTACAAAAAATGTATTATCTACATTAGTAACTCATGTACAGCTGTAATTATTAGGGTGAATGGGATGGTGTACCATACAAAAAAAATTAAATATAACTTAGATAATTTAATGGTGATGGGATGGAACACATATTTGAAATCCCAAAAAATATAATATTTAGGACAAGGGCATAAAAAATAACAAGTTCGCATACCGAAAAAATAATGAAATATCTAAATATTGTGGTAATAACATAATATTAACAATGGGATGACATGAATAACCACCTAAAATTTTCGAATGAAACCTTTTC
>JAHZMV010005373.1:0-10315 GCA_027743765.1 Coecobrya sp. COE2 | reverse complement strand
GATTAATACATCAACGCCGTTGGAAAAAGTGCTATCTACTTGGAATTAATGTTGGTGTAGGTAAAACCAAAGCGGCGAGATTTGTTTACTTGAATTCCCCATTCATTGCATTATATAGATATACATAGGTATGAGTTCATCAGTTGACCTTTATTTCAATTTACTTTTATTAGTACCGTTAAAAGTAACACCTTCATAATTTCAATATCGGGTGCTGTACCAGGCAATTTGGCAATTTTTATGTGTTAAGAGTTACGATGTTTAATTCAGGTAGTTTCTGGAATTTAAAAATGTGGTTTGAATAAATAAAACTTTTAAAAAATATTAAATATTAAAGTTCATTAAACAGTTATGTTGCTAATTGGTAGTGACAGTTTGTTGGAGTTTATAGGAGAGAAAGTTAAATTCGGCGAAAGAAATTAATAGATAACCTAAATGTTAAAAACCGATGTGACACAGTTATTTCTACCAAGAGACGGCATACTTTTATCACTTTGCTTAATATATGATTTGTGACGTAGAAAATGCTTAAATCTACTATTTCATTATATGTGCATGCATAGCTGGAAAAGAGTAATCTGTATCTATCATCTATAAGGTTACATATATTTCTACCTATAATCATTTGATGACGTTAAACAGAACCAGAATATATGTATGTATGTTTATCAATATATGCCACCTGTCTTCAACTTATTCCGGTGCTACTATTGTATTCATTACAGTGAAATCGGATTTGTATCACTTAACACAATTCTTTAGTTTAGAATTAAAGTTATATGTAATTATGCACGCATTCTCCAAAATCAGTTCAGTCAATGTAGTTTCAGATATTAATTTATATCACACCTATTAAACTAAACTTTCTACAAACTTGTGAATAAAATTAGTCCATCATATTATTATGGTAATAGTGAGCACTACATACACGCCTAAGGTAACATTCAATTTACAGATTTGGCAATTTTAATTGCCGAATGTTCAGAAAATTTATTCTGACTTTTAATCAAGAAGTTATGATACGAATTTTGAGTGTAGATCACACTATTGTCCGCATAATATATTCGTCCATTTCCTTTTCTTAAAATTGGATTTAAATTAATGTGTTATAATGCAAAAATAAACCTTATACCGCATTTGTCAGTTTGCAACCTAAATCAGTTTCATTCTACCATTGCATGAAGTTCATTATTATGGCGTCAGGCTATCAAAACTAATATTTAAAAGAACATTTTTATTAAATTTATCCTTTGCTTTATTTAATCTCTAAGGTCAATTATGAATGTGGCAAACAGCATTTAAAATATTCAGCGTTTAGCAGAAACATTCCTGAAAAAATCCGGAAATTGAGTATATTAGAGATTCCCATTATAACCCAGTAGACCTAGATATAACACTTATGTAATATACAACGGTTATTTATTCAAAACACTCTCCATTACAACCATGGATGTATTACTATCATGTAAAAAATAGACAAAGTAATTCGTATTGCTGGTGTCGAAGAATATCAATTAAAATGAACTGTATATATTCGATTTTTAAAAGTAATAAATAATTGCGGTCTTATAAACATTAATCGATAATGCTGAAATTGGAAATATGTTGCTCCAGATTGAAGTTTTTCAATGATAAGACTGAAATGACCCAAAAATAAAATTTACTATTCATTGACGTAACAAATACTTAGGGCTATATCATTAACAAAAATTCAGTGGTAATACATTGGAGAGTACCAAATTAAGCCTTTTTTGCTACTAAGCCTCTCGATCAAATTCAATACTTCTTCCCGTCTACATCAAGAAGGCAAGCTCAATTCTGAATAGCTTTCGGTGCACAATAATAAATTTTTTCGTGGATGACGGCTACATCTTCAGCAAAAATTGAAATTAAATCAGATAATTTTGAGGTTATACTTTTTATTACCAACTGAATTGATTCACCTGTAATGTTTTCATTTCCTAGGATACCAACGATTTTTTAATACAATCGTCGATAATCTGCAAATAAAATCAGCGGATCATTTTCTTAGTTTTACAACAAATCGAGAATTATCAATGATACCTTTTTATCCATAAAGTTGCATAGCTATAAATTGATCCAATCTTAAGTGCGTGGTTAATTGTGTCAGTAGTAATTGCTATGTTGTTCCATTCATTACCTCCAATAATAATTTTCTCCATCAGGAAAGATCAAACTTAATGAACATTTAATGTGATATTACTTATGTTGATTAACAATGAAAACATAAACTTACCAATAGTACTACAAAATTAGCTGATATTGGTGATAATAATGATTCTAGATTGAAGCTTCGGTTATTGTTTTTAACTTTATTCTTAAATTTTAAAAATGGGTACATAAGCTTGTAAAATATACTTAAATTTACATTTTACAAAAAATAATGTTGTTGAAATATCCGACTATCCATAACGCCACAAATTACATTGAGTTTTGGTTTAGTTTCTCATTTCTCGTTTAATTTTAATTAATTTCTCATAAGTTTTATACAGTGAGATCGTTTGTATTACATAGCATAATAATCTGCCGATGTGTTTATTGTGATTTTTATTTCAATGATTATAATCTACACCAGCAAACATTCTAATTTGTATCGTAAAAATATTTATTTTTCCTGTTAAACAGAAATTATATTTAAACTCGGCGGAAAAATGAAGAATATATTTATTACTCTATTTTTATTTGCTATCTACAAAGAAATCAATTTTCTACCATTATTTTTTATCTTGAATTCAGCTTGACTTGCAGCTTCCTGGAGTTATCAAATAAGGTCGCCGAGGCTTTGCAAAAACCGTTAAGCGTCTTACCTCAATATACGCTTTCTAAGTTCTTTATTTTCTTCTTGATTTATAAAACGCGTAAAACTAAACATTGAGATTATTTAATAATATCTTCCTTGCAATGGAGTAAGTTTCCAATGTTTTTATGTTCGTAAGGTAGAGAAAATGAATACAGATATAGCTTCTTCATACAACATACATGGTGAAATGCAGTCCTGTTACAAACGAGGCCTTTCTGAAAAAGTTTGACGAATATGACGAATTCATATTCATTCAGCTTGAAGCTTATGATATGATTAATTACATAAAACAAATAAAACCTGATAATTTATTGAACGCATGCCGCTTATCCAAAATAAACTAGTATTCATTGACCAAATGGTATCATTTAGTGGTTGGGATTAAGTAATGGTGTTATTTTTACATTTTGTGATTTTAGCGAAAATGACTACAATTTCATAACAATAAAATGCTTACTTCTAAATTGGGTGCATAAATACATACCTATGTGTGATAAGCTTCCTATCAAAGAAAAGCTTTCCTTATCTAATTAAATGCACTATAAACAATCTCATGAAGTAATTGGAACCTAATTTCACTCACATATGTATTTAAATATTAAACTATCCGATACTCTTTCAGCATTTCAACTCATTTACGGAAACTTCTGAAGGTATCATTTCAATACCATTAACCGTAGAAACGTTTCATTTAATTAAAATTCCAAATTTGTTCATATACAGATATATGTATTATGTGTTTCATATAATCTTATTTCAATAAATTTTGTTCTTATTTTAAGTAAAGCATTCATGCTACTGTTAGTGATTGCTGTTAAGGCGCGAAAACCATAAACGTTATAATTTTTTGGTTATGATTAATTTCAACTTACAAGCTGATGATCTGTTTGAGGGATCTAACCAGTCGTTTTACCGTTGAGACAACTATTTCAACAATTCAGGTGTCGAGGTAAGGGTACATAAGTTGAGACACACTTTCTATTTTCGGTTTTTTTTAAAAAATTAGTAGTGCATGGATAGTAAGTTCTTATAAACATTTTTTCTAAAAAACAGGCTCAATACTGAAGTGTTTAGTTGAATGATCTTAATATAATTCAAGATAAGAGATTATGTAAACTATCGATATCATAAAAGTAAATTTTTATAACAAAAATATATTACGACAGATTCTCTTATTGATGCATCGTCGAGTGACCTGCAAACAAGTTATTGTTAGATTTTTGGTCATTGTGAAAAGGTTAAATGAATATTTATAAGTATTTCCTTTGAAAATATGGCCAATTGCCTACAATCAAATTTACCTTAATCCAACGATTCATATTTTTTAACGTGTACATATGTATTATAGTTGGCTTCGACGTGAGATACGTGTGAAACTAAGAAGTACCTAAAATCACATTCATATTAAGCGTGGTCGTATTTATTTGCAAGAAAGAGTAAACACATTTTATAACAACGTGACAAGATCGGAAGGACGTTTTATACCATTAGCTATAGGCATTCTTATTTTTACTTTCACGTCAGAACCAATAGCTACCACAATGAACCTTTGGTACTAATGAATACAGTTTATGTAACTGATATCTTTGACGGCGTCAGCAATTTACAAGTAATTACAGTAAGCACTACCACAGCAACACACACATTAATTTTTCCTCAAATTTAAAAATGATAAACTGATACACATATTTTCATATTTAGCGAGAGTCCTAATTCAATTCTGAGTCACATTAGTAGCACATTGACAGAGTTTCTTCCTGGAACAGTACCTTGTAGTGGAAAATATAGTTTTTAGAGAAGATCATTTAAATTTATCATTTAATTAAAAAATATGTTAATTTAAAACAAGTTAAAATGGAAAAGAGGGAATCCTCATGGAAAGTTTTTAATAAATAAATTTGTCAGCATACCTGTCACAGAGTACAAAATCTAATCATACTTTACTTCTCACATGGTTACAATTACAATAAACGTTAAAACGAAACGTGCTACTTCATCTGTAGCAATTTTGTCGTAGAGGAAACCTATTATTTCTAAGGAGAAACGTCAAGAAATCTCAACTAAAATGGAAAGTTAATTTTAGATTTAAAAAAATAATTTTAATAGAACAAGCAATCAGATTTAATTCGAGATATAAACATAGAAATTGGTTTCGCAAATTTTGTTGAATTTTTAGATGTAGAATTAAACTTTTCTCTGTTTAGATGCATTTATATAAAGCCTAAATACTAAATAGGAAACCTCCCTAACCCAAACAATTGAATAAATGGAAATTGGAACTTCCTGTGGTTTTGCTGAACTATACTTCATAAATAAATCCTACAAGCTTCGACATTTAAAACATGTCTTTAACCCTTACATCACAGCAAATATTTAGCTCATTTTCTAGGTAACCAGTAGTACATAAGCTTTTCCCAATTATTTCCTAATCAGTCTATCTTTTACTATTTTAAATTCTAATTACATAGAGTTAATAATTCATGGCGTCGAGTGTTGCAATCAAAACAATTTAGTAAATAATCGCATCATTTTCTTCAAATTCGTTTTTTTCTCTTCCATCCTTCTTAATCTAATAGGATGAATAATTAATGTCATGACATGTCGTTCTAATAATCAATAATCAAATATACTTTTAAATTTGTGTTGTTCAAAACCAAGAAGGGTCATTAGAATGAAAATCTTTCGGCACATTGAGAAATAAATTTAATTCTAAAGGACATCAGCAGCAATATAGTGGAATTACTCCCGGATGGGGATTTTGATGAAATGTCAATGCTAAATTATATTATATATATCTTTGATAGAAAACGTAATTTAAATTTATAAAACACCTTATTCCATGCGAAATTACACCGCAGCTGAGAAAAGGCAAACTCATGATAACGTTATCTGTAATGGAGTTATGTATATTTATCAGAAAACCGAATCCGAAATACAAACCTGGAGCTAAACTTTTGAATTTATTACTAAATACTGAAACAGAGTACACAAACCTGAAGGTCTTTATTATTCAGGAGGCTCATTAGTTCTAAAGAAGGTCGCCGAGACACACCAACTACAATTACGGCGTTACTTTTTGAGTTTTGTAAAGTCAAATGTTGGTTAAGATATAGAGCAACATTTTGATCAATAGTTATATGTAGGGATTAAAAATTGTGGGATACATCTTCATTCAACCTATTAACTTAATATATTTAACATGTTTGATGACACCATTATCACAAACTCCGTTCGTTCATGAGCGACAAACACAATTATTTGCGGTACCAATCCACGGCATAGATAAGTGATTCTTTAATATAGTTGTAGTTGTAACTATTTGTGTGTATTCAAAAAGAAAACATACATGTTGTCGTTTAATGTAAAAATCAAATATATTATTAGTCAACATATTATTTAAATTAAAACACTACATAATAAGCGAAATTAGGGAATATTGATAATGAGAAATTGTTGAAAAGGGTTTGCTACAATGGATCCATATCCTTCCTGCTTACTAGTAATAAGTTATTACCTTTATTAAAAGTACTCACTTGTTAACTGTATTATAAAAACCCAAATCCAAGTGGAAATGATGAAAACCTGATTATTTTAATGTCATGGTTACCACCAATTTCTAAACCTAGACGTCGGCGATGATCATTTTAAATGCATAACTTGTTTGCTGACTTTTGGTAATAGAGAAAAATCATTTATTATGATGGTTTCATTGATAATTATTAAGTGTTCAAACTTACATGTTGTGTGTATGTATTTCACACTCTTTGGTTCACAAAAATGGATGTTTTATATCCTGAAAGTAAAGTAGATAAGTTATCACCAACAACCCTGCAAGCTGATTCAGCTAATCAAGGCTAATTAAATTGAAAAATGTACGGCATCAAACATATGTCAATGTTTAATTTGTAACATTATATACACAAAGTCAACATATTTACAAGACTTGATTCACGGAAATAAAAAGTTCTAGTATTTCTTGGAGTTCCGTTAAAATATTGGCAAATCAAGATCGGGGTCAAAATTATGGTGAATTTTCAGTGAAATAAAATCTATACTTCTGCAAATTCAGAAACGAAACCCAGATCGAACAACCTTTTCCCTATATCAAATCTAATAATATTGTTTAATGCAGACACAGTGAGCTATTAAAATTTGACGTCGAGCATGATCAATACAGGATAAGGTTAGTGGAGAGGCTGCGGAATTGTTTATTTGTAGAATGGACTGTAGGGTAAAGGTTTACACTTACAACTTTCTCATTGTAAGTATGGTTGGTTGCGAAAATGAGGGATATTGTAAGTTTAAAGTGTTGCATTACCATAATTACCAATAAACATATGACTATGAAATGAACAAAGCCAGCCATTACGCTCCGGATTCGCGCTTATTTTTATTCGGTGAGTGACTCTATGATCACATGTGAGTGCACACACCTACACTACAATCCAGTTCAGAGACTGTACAATTTTTGCTCGAAAGAGTGTAGAATATTACTATAGCTTGGACTCTACAATAATTTCTACAATCCACCTACCTCAATTTAAGCAATTTATTTCTTTATAATAGTCGTATGGGAAGCAAACACACATCCTCAATCACGTGAAACCTGCATTCGTTTATATGTAAATGGTGGTGAGTTATACGATAGTGGTGTAAAAGTGAACCACCAGAGCTAAAAGTTCTTAACCGAACAACCTTGATGATGATAATGATATACGAAATAATTAATACCACTCTTAATAAATTTTAAACGAGATCATGATATTAAGAATTATAAACTACACCACTAAAATATTTACTGATTTTACTCTAAACTAATTCAAAATAGTTTCAAACATGCACCTCAGCATTTCTTAAACTCTATTGAATTTTCTCAAGTAAATGTCTACTCTCGTAAATTTTCACATATCGTCTAGCACCGTAGGGCCATAATAATAATTCAACCCCACTGGGAGGAATTCGCTTGATTTCTTGCAGCAAACCTTCTGGACGGACCTTTACTGTTCGGAGTAAAATTAGCAAACACATCTACCCGATCATATGTAGTAAGATTTAACCTGTTAGTAGTAAATATTGGTGTATTGTTGTAAATTTTCTGTTGAAGCGTTTAACTGGTTTAAAAATATTGTTTCCAATGTATTTATAAATGTTGAAATTAATTTAAATAGCAATGCAATATTTGGTTTTTCATTTGAAAAAACTTACAGTATCATCTGTTACCTTAAAGTTTCTAGTGGATCACATGTACTTCAAATTTATCAAATATAAGTAAGCGGGCATAAGTATTTTTCCATTAGAGTTAGATAAAAATGATGCTAAATTAATTTTATTGGATTGGGTATATCAAAATGCAATGGATTAGGTTATCGGGTTTTGTTAGATATACATAATACTGATTTGATCCTCTTCAAGGGTTTAACCAAAATGGTTGTTTTCAGATGAAGTAATCAGTCAGTTAGAAAAAAATAAGTTGGTAAGAAGTTGCAGTGAGTCAAGTAAGCTGATCGACCGGAGAATTGTTGCATGCTAAAAACACATGCTTAAATATCTGGAAACAAAAAGTATTTTAAACATTGCTCATTCCGATTAACATACATAAGTGCAAGCATTTGTCGTGCAAATTTTCACACTGGAAGAGGTCGCAGAAGGTTTGAATAAAATTAATTGTTATTATAAAATGTATTTTAATAAATTTTGTTAAGTTAGTTGAAGTTAATAAAGTTGAAGATAAAATTATTATGAATTTTATGAAAATTCATTTTCAGTTTCCTGCGAACAAATTATTATTGTATAATCTTAAATCCTGTTAATATTTATTTGTAAGGCAAGTGCACTAAATCTTAATGCAGATGATATACCATGGTCTTGATTATTTGAAAATTAAGTTGAATGTTTTGTCATCCCGTGTGAAATAAATTGCACAAAGCTTTATTCGCTTCCAGTTAAGCCGATTCTTTTGATACTTAATAAGATCTATCTATTTTTTACGAGAAGAATGCGATTTTCAATTACTAAAAACACCTGAGTTACTTCGTATTAGCTATTCTATACGTATTAATTATTGTTAATCTATACTTAATAAATACCGCCGACAAAATTATCTTTAGGAAACGGCGGCAAGGATTAGCAATTGTTATCGACTAAAAAACAAAAATGCCAGATTTCGCTGATTTAGTGCAAGAAAAATTAGCTTTTCACTTTAATAAAATAATCAACATTTCGTATATTAAGTCAAACAAGTACCATTATATAATTTCCATGATGTAATATGTGGAACTTTATTTCTACCTTGTATGCATATAGCATTTAAAACTTCCTGGAGGTATGTTACAATAAATGTTTTACGAATTAGATTCTCACAGAAATCATATTGTTAACTAGTTTATATTTTTACACAGTAAAATATACTAACTTTGAATTTTTGATTGATTTCTAATAGTCTTCTACACAAGCAGGCATTCCAGCTAAAACCTCAAACAGCTTGTCTCTTTGGTAACCACAGAAGTATAGTTCGAACTTGGCTGAAACAATGTAAACTATCCTTGTTACTCTGATTAATTTTTCAATCATATAGAGACATTTTTACTCAACATTACTTGTAATCTACTCTTTTATCTTTAATAGATTTTTATAAGGCGCTGCATGGAGTTAATATTTACGGCGTAAAACATTTCTGAAAACTTTTAATTTGTAAATTCAACAACTTTCTCCACAAGTTTAGCATTTACCAAAGCATTAAGATAAATAATGAGATTGTAAATACCATCTTCTTATATAATTGAACACTCTATGCTTTTGTTGTTTTCGGTATTATTAACTTGATTAAAGAACTACATATTGTTTACAGAACATAAACTCAGATTTTATGTGCAATACATCACCTGATAACTTGAAATCATATTAGCAAATGAGGATAGCTGGGAAGTTCTTGATATCTATACATATGTATTTCTTTAGGTCAATTATCCTTTAATAAAAAGGTACACTTCTGTTACCTTTGATATGACCCATTAAAACAAGAACAATCAATCTTTAGTTCTACTAAACAAAGAATACCAAGTGATTTCTAAAAGGAGACGTTGAGGTTGGGTGGTTATTAAATATAGAAGGTTACACAAGAAGAGATTTGCTCCTGTGCTGTGTAGAGCTTAGGTAATAACCGTCACTACAAAATGTGGTAATTAAATACACAGATTAGATAAAATAACGATGTTGCTGGTTATCTGACTTTATTCGGTTTATACATTACATAAAAAATTTCTCTCCCAGGCTTCTTATCTTTTTCCGTATAATTCGACGATCCGTATGTTTATGTCTCTATCATTCGATCAGTGCCTTCAAAGTATTTTGTAAGCTCATCCAAGTACCTTCGAACCAAGTAAAACTATCGCTCTTTTATTTCCTTACCACTTACACCCGGGGGACAAAAAGTCGGCGGCCCCACCAAACATTTTGAAACATGTTGTATAATTCCTATATAAATAATCTGATTGG
>JAHZMV010005372.1:0-19111 GCA_027743765.1 Coecobrya sp. COE2 | reverse complement strand
TTGTTTAGTAGCACTTTTCGTTCAGTAGCATTTTTCGTAAGTAGCAAACTTCGTAGTAGCAAATGTCACAGTAGCAAATTTCGTGAGTAGCAAACTTCGCAAGTAGCAAATTTCGTTGTAGCAATTTTCCTGTAGGATTCTTCGTGCTCCCCCTTTATGCGTGTGAAGTAAGAACCGGTTTTCTACAAAACCGGTTCTTACTTCACACATGCTAGTATAATCACTTGATTGCACTTTGGTCGTGTAGCATGACAAGTCGTTAAAACGGATGTGTTAAAGCATGTTGTTTAGATTTTGTAATCAATCTTGGATTTTAATATGCAAATATGTATTACATTTTGACATAACATGTGTTAATGAAACATCATCTTCCAGAAGCATTTGGATTTAGAAAAAATACAAAAAATGTAGTTTTCTACAAATCATGATTGTCACAGTATGTAATATTGTATGTAATATGCTATTATAAATCAATTAGGCATGCACTGTATTTATATATAATTTAAGCGTACATGTAGGTATATGTATATTCTTCCAAAAAATCAATAATTAATGCAAACCGGTAAGTTCATTTAACAATTTCAAAATTAATGCAGAAACTTAAAGCTTTAAGGGAAGAATCAAATCAGAACGCTGGAAAGTGTATTCTTTTCCTTTGGAAAAAACATTCAGTTGGGGAAAAACTTCAGGCTTGTTCAAAACATTATCTGATTTATCCATTTTCTTCAGAATATATTCCCAGATCTGCTGAACAGAAATATTTGTAACATAATTGTGATTTTAAATCCAGCTATTATTAACATTAATGTCCACGATTAACTTACTATTTGGGGGGAAGTATTAAATGTTTTGCTCATTTTTTTGGTTTTGGACAAAATTGCTTTATTCACAATATAAGTCTAGCTGGTTGAATATTTTCTATATTTTCGACTAATTACTTACTCTTTGTATTCATTAATAATCTGTTGTAACTATAATGGGTTGTAAGAAATAAATCTATTCAGAAATTTATCAGATCGACATGCACATTCCGACTGCTCTCGTAATAAAATTCTAGGTTGAAACCAAAATTTCATCAGAAATGCTGCTGAGTGAAGCATGTTGGTGATGCATATTCCAACTTTTCGTGTGAGTTTCCCTCCTTGCACTTATTATGATACTGTTGAATGAAAAACCAAACAAAATGACCTATTCACTATTAACCTAATCAACAATCGCATTCTTGAACATTATCCCAGAAACAAATTGTTTTGAGTAGAAAATCGAAATTGATATACTTCTAAATTTTCATAAAGAGACACGTCGCCAGTGTTGTTTCATAATCTTCATTCAAGTTTCTTTTCCTAACAGTTTTGTGTTTGTAATGAGCTCTCAAGTTATTTACAAAACAGGCTTAGTTTTTCTTGCTCATCTGCCTTGATTGTATACCTATGAGATCTACTTGGTAATGAAAATGGCTTGTTTCGGTTAAGTTGCACGGATTAGGATCAAGTGAGTGAAGACTAACGTTTGTACTTTCTGTAAAACAAATTCCACCAATTTCTGTATAGAAGCCAGCGGGTGAGAACCAACCTATAATATGGATAGATATGCTTCCTATGATCACTTTAATAAATAAAAAAGACTTAAGCTCTCTCTAAATCATCTACCCAAGTTTTTGGATGAACACATTAATAACATAGCATTATCACGATAGCGGACACAATTTTCAGCATTTCAAATTGCTGCTGATGTTTAGGATGGTTTAGCGAGTAATGATTCCTGCTTAGGACTTGTAACATGTGTAAGAAGCTAAAAGGAGTATAGCTTTCAACGCAGAAGCTTCTCTTAAATTCTTGGCATCATTGATGCACTAATTAAATCACCTTATTTAGGCTTATAAAGTTGTACCTATGATATTGTCATTAGCCACAGATTTGTTAGAATTTTGTGAAATAATTTATATACAAGAATTACATTAATTGCAATTTTTTACAAAGATTACCGGCAGGGTTTTAATTTTCCGTACGTTCTTCTTGGTTTATTAAAGATTCCTTTTGCTTTCGTCCTATGATGGTTTCACTATACCTTTAGAAATTGAATGTAATTACTAAAATAGTTTACGTATTTTTTATATAGTTTGTGACAGGACTACAGCGTAAAAATGTAATCAATTTCAGCCCATTTCAGCATACATAATTCATTTAGTAAGCTTAAATCTAGGTATTAAATAGTTAAATGCAAAATAAAAGTTTTGAAAGAATTCGAAATAAATTACATTCTAAATACTGCAAACAGGTAAATGACTATAATGTGGTGTGCAAATAAATTAAAGTTTGTAAACAGGTTAACTTCTTAATTAACGATAAATATGGTAAGTCACTTGAAATGTTCATTTTGAATGTCACATTTTTGATAATTTCGTATTTCATGTGTGACTGGATTAGAAGTTCATTCTGTACTGGTAAAAAATCTAGCATCAGACCAAAATAAACAGAATAAGTTAAGGGAAAGTTAAGATGTAGTCAAAATGTATGCTTACATTAAGCAATATATTTGTTTGGATATTTTTAAATATACATACATATTATCATGCCCATTAAAAACTGGCTCGAATTATTTTTATTTCACATGAATGAATTGTTTAAATACTAGCTATTATCATAAATGGAAACATACTATGTTCATGGAATAATGACTAATTATTTTGAAAATAATATTCTGCAGTTATGACAGCAAATGTAATTCGAAGGAGAACCTGTCGTAAAATAAACACGGTTTGACAAGCAATAAAATTGGTAACAACATTATAAATGGAAATGAACCAATGTAGAAAAATGGGTAACTTCATTGTCTGGTAGCTGTACATCTGATAACTAGTTTGTCATTAAATTTAATACAAATCATTCTAAACCAAAGATGCGCCACTTTCGATTGCATAATATTTCTGAATTAATAACTCCGAAACAAAAACCACAACGGTTCCAGTTAGACAAACCATCCACAAAAGGAATATTGAGAAAACTTTTCCCGTAATCCGCAATTCATGAAACTCATTCGGAAAATCGATTTTTGTAGCACTTTTGATCTTACTGCGATCTTGTACTCTGCTTGACGACGATAAACTTGTAAACTCGCGTCTCCAAATTTCGTAAATGCCAGTTTCCACAAATCGACTAAAAATCTTGTAAACAGGCTCATTTTCAGGAGGAATGAATGCAAAGCACATAATATTATCCAGCTTTGTTAGCTGTTGACCTAACCAGCAATGACGCCGTTTATATCGAGCAAATTCTCCAGCACCAATAATTTCTCTAAGAACTAGGGTCCACGGAAGGATCACAGCTTTTCTTTGTGTGAACGCCAGGCGTTCAAAACGTTCCTTGTCATTGAAAATCACTTGACCGGAATTTGCCAACTGAGGTAGGTATGGAAACTGAAAGCTTGCCGCTAAATCTTGTAATCCTTTGTAGGGAAAAACAAGCGTGTAATTATGTCTCGCAAGATCTCCAAATCCAGAAAGAAGGTTCACATCGGGTTTTGCTATCAGGCGTCCAGTCATCTCTCCAGAATAAAGATTTACGATAACTTGACTGCTCAACGCCCAAATTATAAACATCGCGGAAAACCGTCGAAGTCTTACTGTAATTCCGGAACACAGCACAACAGATATGACAACGAATGGAGAAAGCCCAATTCCGCTCTTCTGCTCAAACGCTATAACAAAACTAACAGTTATAGATGATATGCCTAAAGCCGTCCACATAAGCTTATCAAATGGCTCTGTGATAACGGGGAAGGTCCACACACTCTTTGCTTTCCAGCTAGGTACACCACAGTAGCCAAAATTAATTGGTGGTATTTCAACTTGAATTATTTTTATTGGATCGTCAGTGTAGCTGAAATTTCCATTCTTTAACACTTTAAAATTTTGCAAAAATCGGGCTAATGATCGTTCGCTGTCACCGCCAAGCAGCAAAAACAATGCAATTGTGGGATACTCATGATCCATGTTTGAGAAGTTTTTAGAGTAAGCAAGTAAGCTTGCGTTTAATGCAATTGCAACATCATTGCATAGGGCAATATACGTGTTCAAAAATACTGCTCCGTTATGTAAATCCCTCATTTCAGAAAATCTATTTGTCGAATTTTCAATAAATGCTTGATAGATATCCGACCATTTCAAAAGGACGTGGAATTTTGACATGGCCAAATCTACAACCAAAAACAAAACAAAGAACTTAGATGTAATATCCTTCATACCACAGGGTGTCACATTAATGAATGTAATTAAACATATGAGCAATATTTAGATTCCCGTGCACATGTATTGTATGTCACGAAAGTAACACTGTACAGGCTGATGTCTCAAGGGCAGATATACATAGCTAACTAAATGTTACCCAAATATGAGTCTTATGTAATTGTAAATATGTTTAATTAAAATTCCCATTAGCATGATATCGATGGTAGATAATGAAATAGTTCACAGTTTGATTGAGTAAACGTTTCAAATTTATATGATTTCTTGACTGCTTGAATAGTGGACGGGCGTATATAAATGGCCTACTTTCAAAAAGTCCAATTATCTATGGTATACATACATACGCGTTCTATCTATTCGATTAAACTCTTCTGCTTGCTGTTGGATTGACTTCAATTCTAAACGGTAGCAAAATTGTCATTTTAGTGTTCTTGGTCTGATAAGCAGCAGGATAAGAGGAAATTGGTTTCCAACCCCAACCGGTAATGTATTAAGCGCAGACTGCTGTCTCAAGGGCAGACAAAAATAGCTAACAAAGTGTCCCCTAAAAGACTTATGTAATTGTAGAAATATTTAATTCAAATTGGCATTTACATAATGTAGATTGTAGATAATGCTCTCTCTAAACTAAACTCGCTGCTCTCTATGCTCATATTCATGTTGTTAGTCCGAAAAATAGGAAAAAAATCGATTTGTTATTTTGCATTCATATTTGAGTTACCACACCAATTCAATCACAATGGAAACATATTCATGATCAATCCAATTCAATTAGTCGTATAATATATGTACATAAATATACATCTCTACCATTTTTTGCTATATAAAAGTGAATTACACATTACTACTCCTTGATGACTGACCAAGTGCTGTAATTGGAGATATGTGAATTTACGCTTTTTTCCTCTTTTGATGTGGCACGACATTTAAATAAATAAGCCATACTTAAATATCTGTCGCGCTGGCCATATCGACTAGATTGATCTCTTAGCTTACCAAATTGCGAAGAGTTACTTACAGAACGGTAACGGATAAATTTGTTTTCGAGGCTACAGTGTACTTTACTAGTGTACCTATTTTATAGCACTCGAATCTTGATCGAAACAAAGCTGAGTCATTCATAGTGGTCAACCACGCTAGAATAACAAGGAACAGGTAGAAAATCAATTTAATTGGTAAAAAATCTATGATTTTTTCCAGTATGCTTACACAAATTATTAAACAGGTTTTGTGGCATTTGGTTATTACCTATTTAAACTGAATGCTTAACCTGCATGTTCACTTATTAGGAAGGAAATTCTAGATAACATTTCAATTATTTAGGGAAAATAATATGAATTATAGAATAATTTGCGAGTAAACTTGATTTGCATACGGAAAACCAATTTATTTGTTTCAGTTCTATAAGCGAAATATTCTTTGCTTGTTAAGTTATAAAATCATACGTCAACTGTGATTGAAATGCAAATATACGAAAAACATTTATGGAAGATGCGTTTTTTGGTAAAAACCTTACAAAGTTTCAAGTTGATAGTGTGAAAGTATTATGTATTTACCAGATTAAAGTTTATTTAATTCACCGTTTGGCTAGAAAAGATCATAAAATCTCATTTTATCTAATGTAGATGTAAACCATACAGACGTCATGGAATAAGCTTGAATACTATAAATTTTTTTGTTGAATTCTAAGCATAATTTAAACCAAATCACAACCTCCCAAAAATCCCAGTTATTAGTGGCACAACGAATTCTAAATTCACTTACTGCCTTTCTTAAGAATTGCCAAATGATATGGAGCAACAGCAAAAAAATATCTTTATAACATGCAACAACCGCTATTCTTCAGTCTAAACACTTCAGCAAGCCACAGTTACAGGAGCCACACTACACCAGAAAGTATTTTATGTTGGAATGCTACTTGTGTCGTTGTCAACGAGGCTGATACAGAATATATTTGCTTGCGCAGAACGCTATCAGATTAAGAAGAGATGGTTAGTACATAAGAGATTTGGGTTTCGGCTTTTACACAGAACAAACTTGTTGCTTTTCGCGTATTAAAAAAATAACATGCTAATATATGCTGTGGCATGTATAACGTGGGAAGTTGCAGTTCAGCTGTTGTTTGTCATGGAGCTAACTTGTTTTATTTGCCTCTATTATCCCATTTTGCTAGTAGAATTGATTTAATTAATTTAAAGAAAGTATATCAATACAAATTTTTAACCAAGAGCGATTAAAATTCGAAACGTAGTTCTTACGGATAGTTAGCTAGTCCAACTTTCATGATTCCTTATTAAATTTATTAAGTTATTGCTATTATAATTAATTGCATTCTGCAAGCCAAAAAACATTACGGGAAAAAATTGAAATGGGGACAAAGAAGAAAAGAGTAACATTTGCAGACGACCATACTGAAGCAAAACTATTTTATCCAGCCTTGCACATTCCAGAGGTGCGCAGTTTTAAAAAATTGAAAATTATTAACGAATATTTTATAATTAAATGAAGCTATTATCAGTACAATAGCAAGGGCCAAATTTGGTACCAGACTGATTATGTACAAACCTTTGAACTAAATTCAGATGCAACACTATTGTTTCTAGATACTTGAGTACATTTTCCAATTTTGCAATGTCGAGGATCTCAAAGATTGCCGGGTGGTATCGAAAGCTTGGAAGGCAGCAGCAACAAAGTACTGGAATGCCTCCGCCGCCATAAAAATAAACGAGATAACAACACCCAACCAACCGAACTCGATGAATAAATTTTTAGAGTTGAAAGATATTGCAGAACAGCAGGGCTCATTCCATCAACACGATAAGTTTACTTTACAGTTTTATCTTAAGAAAAATCAATTCACCATTTTCAATTCGTTCTGGAGCCGCTGTGGTCCTCAGATAAAATTTCTAAAGTTATCTCAAGATGTCTCCCTTCCGACCGCAAGTGTTTTCAGATCAATTCTGTTCCAATATTGTCCAAATCTTGTAGAGTTACACGTTGAAGCGGTAAGTATAATAGAAGATACTCAGACACCACGGCAAAGTTCTCAATGGAAAAAACCTGAATTCGGAGAAAATAAAAATCTGCGACGTTTGGCCATTGATATAGACGATATAGATTTCTCTGGAATATCGTGGATGGAACTTTTAAGCCATTTTCCCTGTTTGGAGGTACTACAATTTACTACTTTTTTTGTAAATTCTACAGCGGATTTATATAGAGTTTAATAATTTCTGCTCCATTTTTGTAGGATTTCAGATTACAAACCAAATTTGGAATTACCATACTTAATCCCAAGGAAATTGATAAAATATACAAGGCTGTTAACATTATTCGTAAGCACGATCCAACAAAATTGAACCTAAAGTGTATATTTGCACTACATGGATCCGATGATCACCACCAGGATACCCCCGTCCTTTTTGAACTCTTGACTGACCCAAGTCTAAGTCTGAATGAAATAGCAGTAAACATTAATGGCAAAAGGGGACCCATCCGACTAAACCAAATTCTCACCATTCATGAAGCAACCTTACAAAAACTAGAATTGGAGAGGAAAGTTGGTCTTTATCTTAATCCAGCAGACTGCTTCCTTGAACAAATATTTGAAAATCTTACGGAATTAAAACTTCACACACGCGTGTTTCGTTCCATGACATTTTTGAAGTTTACTCCAAATCTGAGAAAGTTGGCTGTCAATTCTCGCTCCCATGTTTGGAATCGTAATAATATTGTTGCCAGCACTCTAGCCCAAGACATGGATAATGTAAAGCTTGAAAAGTGTACTGACCTGGAAGTTGACACTTTTCTGTCTTGCGATGAGATCAACAGTTTAATGTCATGGTTTCCAAAAGTAACCAGGTTGAAGATGGCTTTGGACAACACAACATTTTCGTTTGTCTGTCAATTACTCCCTGAGCTTGTTTCACTGGAAGTTAGTGGTTGCAAAGTGGACGAGTGTGGGCTTACAGGGCTAGATAAAAAGGATGTGGATATGGTAAATAAAACAGAATGGAACAACGAGATGGGCCCGATCACAACCGTTCGACGGGCTAATGTTACTTCTCTAAAATGTAATATTATCGCAAATAGTTAACGACTACACAGCAATTCTGTATATTTATTTATGCAATTCAAACATTGTTAAAAAATACATATTTTATCCTTGTAGTTCTGCAAACCCTTGCCCTAAAGGGACGAGAGACGGACATTCCATACGAGTTAGGAATCTGTTCAGCTTTGTATGGATTTCTGCAGATGTCTTCCCTGAAGACTTTGACATTGGGAGAATACGAGGTAATAATATCGTGGTAGCCGATAATGTGTAAAAACCTGTTGCCAATAATATATAAAGGGAATAGTTTATTGATTTTAATATCTGCTATTTCCACAGTTGACGACGAATACGTATAGTCTCTTTGATGGCTTTCGGTGTCGTCTCGTAAACTTAGATTATCAATTTGTAAAGTCTTGAAGCAACCCAGCGGATGTGGACAATCTTCTCAAACGCTATGGACAATTAGGATATGAGAGTGTAGTTTCTAATAACTGTAATAACAGAATAAAGATTAACAGGCTAAATTGATTAAACATGATGAACATGTAAATCACGACAGTAGTGAGGAAATTTTTTTTCATATGATGTTGCACCAGGAAAAAATTTTCTAAGAGAAAGTTGCTCAACGGCGACCTATGGCTAACTTCAAATATACAAGATGGTTTACTATAATATTTATGTGTATAAAAGTAACAATTACAATGTATTTCCAAATTCTAGCTGACTCATATATTTATTCATAATTATAATTGTTTAAATAATGTCATATTAATCATTAGATTTAAAAAGGTAATATATTTCATTGCTTTGCAACAGAAATGCCTACAGTAGCTTTTAGTGCATGCATGTTTATAATTTCATACTACAAAAATATTGAGTTACTTCATTCCAAGAATCTCAAATATTACATTCAATACGTTTTCTTGTTTTTAAAATTTTTACTATAGAATCACTTCAACAAAATTACCCATTTTCAAATACGCTGCTATAAAACCACAATTCAAAATTGCTTGGATTATTATTATACCACTTATTATTAAACCACTCGGTTATTATGAGACAAAATGAAATTTATAGAATATACTTGAACAATAAAATGTATCCCTACCAGTTAACAAAACCATCTATATATTAATAAAACACATAAAAACAAATCCAATTTAATGATACTTAAAAGAATTTAGTCCAAAATTTATACATACTAGTGTCAACTGTGAAGACCATTTTTGAATTGAATACCCGAAAGGAGTTGCATCATCTAAGAATCTTTTAAATACACAAATACGCAGAACGGTCTTTTGCTTTAATTTCTTTGTAATTCAATGCTGTAGAAAATTACTAAGCTCCTCCCAAATAAGCTTATAGTACGCCCGGCAAATGCATAAAACCGCAAATATGTTTGTGTTTATATTATTCAGATTAAAGTGACAAGGGTTCAAGGAAAACATTCACATCTGGACTAACAATAAAAAACCGTAATGCAAAAAATCCTTGCTTCTTTGCTTATGGACTTTGATCGTAGTTTATTTTGCTAATAATAAATACAAGTAAATTCGTGCAAAATAAAATAAAAAATGTGGAAGTTTCCTTTCCTATCCTGGGGGCAAAAATGGAGAACACAAACGCAACCTTTGAAAACCTTGTGTCTAAAATGTGGCGTGATATATCCATGAAGCGTCTAAGTGTTCTAACAACCGTAAAGGTTTTTCGTACCAGTTTCCACCGATTTCAAATATTTACACAAGAAAATCCAACCTTAGATATTTACCAAAACTTACTGATTGCTGACTCCGATTTTTTTAACTTGTTCTGGGCAAACTGGCGAGAGAAAGTGAAAGTTTTAGAGCTCAGTGTTGTGCTGCCCAGCGTTGTTGACGTTCGGCAAATACTTTTCAAAAGTTGTCCAAACATGCATGAATTGATTATGAGTTATCTGAGCGTCGATGACCGCAAACCTTACAACCCACCCGAGGAAAGAATGAATGTGAGTTTAGAGCCTCACTGAAATTTAAAATGTTTAAGAATTCGGAAATCATTTTTTAATCCAATTTCATGGATTGAATTAATGGCAAAATTTCCTGCAATAGCGGTTTGAAAATTTTGATGAAAACATTTACGTTTTACTAAATATATTTCTACGTGCGCTTATTAATATTTTTAAAAATTATTCTGCAGGCTTTCCATTTTGTATATCTGTTTCCCAGCACCGCTTGGACAGGATTGGTTAAGGCTCTGAATGCAATGAATATCATTCGGAAACAAGATCCCACAAAGTTTCTCCTGAAACGGTTGGATATTTGCAATGATGGATGGTGGAGTCGTTTCTTTGTCAACCACAAAGACAAGCAGAGTATTTCCACCGCATTGGGCCAATTACTGTTGGATTCTAACTTGTCTCTGGAATATCTCAGACTGATTATAGGGCGGGTGGGTGTTCCACTCCGTGAAATTATAAGCGTTCACAGAAAATCACTGAAATTTCTGGAAATAAACTGTCGCAATATCAGTCTCAAAGCTTACTATAAAGGGCTCTTGCGTAAAAATGATTTTGATAAGGGAACATTTAAAAATTTGCAAATGCTCTGCCTAAATTCCCCAATGGTCAAATCATTGGCAATTTTGCAGTTTACTCCAAATCTTAGGAAGCTGTCCATTAATTTTGACATTAGGAAGGCCAAGCACGACCTGATGGAAAATACCAGAACATCAAAAATGAACAATTTTCACTTGAAATCTTGCAATGAGCTGAATTTTGGAAGCATTGTAACGGCAGATGAACTTCAAAATCTGATGGGGTGGCTGCCAAATATTGAAATGCTTTCCATGCCCGTGGACAATTAAACTTTCGCAATGGTTTGCCAGGGATGGCCTAACCTCGTATCATTAGCAGTAATAAAAAGTGAGGTGGAGGAGAGTGGGATTACCGGATTCGATATGAGCCCGGTGGACGAAATTAACAGTAATACAGGAAAATTGGCGGGGATATATTCCACGTTGCAAAGAGCAAATATTTCGTGTCTTAAACGTAAGTCTTTAAAATTTTTTGATTTAGCAGAATATTTAGTATGTTTTATTGTTTTTTTCATTTGGATTACAGATCTTCGAAAATTTTCTTTGGCACGAATTGCAACCGTTGACGAGCATCAATCATTAAACATCTGTACTATTCTAAACGGTATTTTACTTATTGCAAATCTGACTGAAATGCATACTAAAAATTACACGGTAAATTGCTGATAAAAAGTTATTATTATTGATACAGCGGCTTTTTTTAATTCCTGCGATTTTGTAATTTGTGATGTGATTCAGGTCAATGGTGATATGTGGAGAAGGTTACTGCCGCATTTAATCTTAAAATTTGAGATGGACGAAATGTGTGAGATTGCCATTTGGCATCGTGATCATCGTCACGATCTGGGCCTGGAACCACCAAGGGGTAGCATCTTCCTTTGACATGGTATTCTTTAAATTTACTAAAAATATTGTATTTTAGGTACGTTTTTCGATTTATGTAAACAAGTAGTCTGGGACCTTGATCAAATCATGCATACATATAAACATGAGTTGAAAAATCCTGCAGTTTTTAATTTAACAGTTTACTTTTTTTAAATGTGTACACATTTGTCAATTATTTTTGATGAAATTATAATTCTAACTCTGATCTGTTTTGTTATAAATTTTCTAAAGTACCTCCTAATTCAATTAGTTTATTTTATGAGATAAGTTTAATGTTTTCTTTTCAAACTTAAGACTTCGTGACCACTGTCGACATTAGGACTTTTCATATCAATCCTACGACAGTACAGCTATTATCCTAAAAACTAATATAGGTTGGTATGCATATAGTACAATCCCGTCAGAGATTGTTTACAAAATAAAGTAAAAATTAATTGTGGGTATTGTACAATGCGGTCACAAGGCATACAAAATTGTACGTTACAGGAACATTTCGGACAATGCTAATTATTCACGCCACTGTGGCTCAACTCATGTCAACCCAATTTATCGGTCAAGTAGAAACACCATCCGCACTGATGGCAATTCTACGGTTTTTCACCAGCGTGTACTCTTGCATGAAGTATAAGATTCTAACAGTAAATAAACAATTGTGTACAGAGTTTACATTTGCAAGTTTTTTGCAATTTCTCCTAAGAGAAACTTTTGTGTTCACTCAAACCATCCATTGAGAGAAGGGATTTTGTACAATGTTGATATTTGAAAGGGCTCTTCCCATTATGCTTTTTAATGTGGTTTTCCAGTCATAATAATCTAATCGTCTTCTAAATAATTTACTGCGCAAAATACATACGTGCATACTTTCCCATGTTACCTCACTAGGTTTTGAGAGTCTGTTTAGGTGCTCCATGTTTTATAAGTCTATACAAAGTAATAAATAAGAAGCAAATTGGATCAAACTGGTAGGATTATGTTTACAAAACTCCAACAAGTATTATAATCTTACCTTCAATTGACCAATAAAACGGAAATTTTCATTCAGATGAATTTATTCATCCTTAAGCAGAAATTCAACCTGAATAAGGTACAAATTAAAAAGGATATCGGTGAAAGCAAAAAAGCTTTAACGTCAAACATTCAAACATGAAATTCCGAAACCAATGCAATCTTAAATGACCAAAACTACAAGAAACGTTTTATCTGGAAACTAACATATTGTTGTAGAAATTATTAATTTTATTTTACATATGTGCAGAGTAAAATTCAGTGTTTTTTTAAATTCAACAATTATTTGCTACCATATTAAAATACAATTATTGACCTAATGAGTGTACCATTCTTACCCAAAATTAAGTTGACCTACATAATTGGAAAATACATTTTTAAGCGAAATTTGTTTCATGCTCTTAGTCTCCATTTCAGGTAATTGGTAAGTAAATACGAAATGCTACAAACATAATAACATATATATTTTTTGTTCATTTTTCAATGAAATGAAAGAACCCGGAAACCTGATATCAAATTCCCATGCTATTCTGATCATCCAGAGCATGTATCGTACCCTTGATGGTTGAATGGGTAGTATTCAGTCCTGTATCAATCGTTTCTTCTTTCAACTGAATAGAACGCATGTACATAAATAAATACACATATAGGGTCAGTGTGAAATTTCAAGAAGTGAGCAACAAGTATGAACAAGATTTTCCAGTACTAGATGAGCAGAGTCTCACAAACAAAATAACACCTGTAAGCTTCAGTTTACAGGTAAGCTCGCGTTATTTCATTTCATTCATAAGAAAGTACATAAGAAAAATTTTCCCACAATGTTTCTATTCATTCGTTGGCACAATATGTATGTATGTGAAAACCGGATTGCCTCAGATGATGCTGGAAAACATCAATAAACAGACTGGAGAAAGCAAAGCATTCTTTCTTAAAGTTTATTTATTTACATTTTGATAGAGCAAACCACAAGCCGAATGAACATTATTGAGTGAATTCTTCAGAGTTTTTCGTATTTTCTTAATCCAGCATTTGGAAAAGCGAAAGCAAAAAAAATTGGTCATAAAGCAGTTCATATATCCTAAACCGCTCGGCCGGTTAAGACGACAAATCCTTCATCAATGTAATTTTGCTAGGTGAGTTAATTTAATGAGATAACCACCATTTTTAGTTATTTTACCGCGGCATATTTGATGCACATTAACTTACAGAAATGCTATTTATTTGTATTTTTACTGTATGATTTCAGATTATGAAGTTTGCTGTTGGGTCACACAACAGATTCAATAAGTGAACCATAAAAGTTCAAAATTGTGGAGAAATAAGTCTGAGCCGAAGTCAACATGATATCCTTGATTGTACTTCTAACAATTTGTATGATCATTTTTCCGATAATGTTCATGATCATGATTCCCTTCCTTATTTTTATGCCCTTCCTTATAATTATTCCCATCATTTTATTCATTCCATTTATTATTTTACTTTGTGTGTTAATACCTATATTGTGTGTAAATCAATTTGGTTCTGGTCGATCCCAAATCCACGTAGTTAATTACAGTTATGTAAACACTACCTCAAACGAAACCGTCATGTATGGTGACACAGATTACGATAGTGACACGTCAACGATACCAGTTGGCCCTGAAGAAGTTGCAAATCCGATACGAAATTCTATTCAACCCAAACCGAACATTTGCACATTTTGCGATAAAGGTCACCGTAGAGAAGCCGATCTATATGATCACATTCGTAAACACATTTGCGAAATTGGTTACAACTGTGAAATTTGTGGTTGTGAATTTCACACAAAAAGACAAAAACAACATCATATTAGACGGCAACACAGTGCATAAGATTCAAGCTGCGAAATATTTCACAAATGTTTATTTAAAGACTTTTTGTTTTGTTTATTTCTTCTCAAATTATGAAAGTTTTTGAAATATAACAAATTAAATCAATTGTTAAATGTAAGCTTGTGTACAAATATTGTTAGTAATTTCAAAAATAATTTTACTTGGTTATATTTGTATTAAGAATAAGAGAACATTTTCATAAAAACAATTACGGAAAATTTCTGTAAAATTCAAAACAGAAAAATATTTCTTATGCTAAATCTGTTGACATGCAAAATATATAAAACGGTCAGAATGAACCAAATGTAATATAGTTTTAATAATTCTGTTTATAGCTAGTTAATTTAATTGCACATTATTTTTATATCTCACTTAACACATATTTAGCTACATAAACGATATAGTATTGTGTCATGAGAATAAACATTATTTGAAAACCTACTCTAATCTAATAATCCCAAACCAATTAGTTTTTTGCTGCGATAATTACCCTGATAAATTAAAACTTACAACACAATATCAAATAATCTAATTTATTTACAGTAATTTTATTACTTGTGCGGAATTTCAATAAAAATCATTTCCAAAAATTACTTTATAGATAAACGAATTTCAAAAAAATAAGGGCACAACCAAGATAGAAAGAAATAGTATGACTAAACAGGTAATTCCAACGCGAGCATAATCTTCGTTGGGGATCAAACAATCGGGCTGAAGCAAATCCTCAAGAAGCCGCAATCTGATATGTGGTCCCCACAATGAGAAAATTAAGTTTGCCTTCTCAATATACAGTGGAATCTGAATAATTTTAAGATTTGGAAGTAATTTGTATAAAATCAGAATCTCTTCAGTGGAAAGTGATTTCCCGTCAATATCCAAATGCATGCATTTTTGGTGACGATAGTCAAACAAATTTGTGCATGTAATAATATTTGCAGGGAAAACCATATGCTGTCTAAAAGAAAGTTTCTTCAGATTTGGAAGGAATTTTAGCACTTCCAGAGACGAAAATACCCGAGAATACAACTTCAACTCGGTCAAGTTCTCAAGTGCATTTATATTAAAGTCAGGAAAATAGTCTTTTGGAGTGAAATAGATGCTGCTACTGGCGGTGAACAGGCTCATCTTTTTTAAATTGCTTCCATGCAAAAATAGAAATTGCTTCAATTTCATTGCACTGGAATCATCATGTAGAACGAGAGATATAGCTTCCAATTTTAGGGCAGAATCCTGAAGGAACTCTGTCACTTTCCCAATGCTTAATAGTCTTCCAATTTTTTTCAGCTGTAACTTTGTTGGATCTTTGCGTCGAATATTTTTAATTACACGAAATATTTCATAGTGTTGGCTCTCTGTTCTGCTAGTAATTCCTTTGCGCAAGTTCAATTCCTTCAATTAAATAAAAAATCACTTTTATTAAATTTATATGCATTTATTTGATATGGATATTGAGTTTACCTGTAAATCTGGAAATTGGTTTAGTATTTCCATCCATGTTATCCCTGTTGTCATTCCCAAGCTGGAATCTACATCAAGCCGTTTCAAATTGAAGTTTTCCCGAAATTTGAGCTTCATTTTCTCTTCTTGTTGAAATCCAGTGTGGTCAAAATCCAACTTGTGGTCACCCAGTACAAGAATATTATGCAACTTGAGGTGTTCCAAATTTGGGCAACTGCTAAAAATTGCTTCACGGAAAGCATCCTTGCTTGGAAATTGGCAGTCCATCAATTTCAGAATTTTAATGTGCTCTCCACACATTTTCCAAAAATGCTTGAATGTTGGAAATGCTTGAATGATTCAAAGTATTGTTTTCAGTATATGTTTCCAAGAAATTTATGAACCGAGACATTCTTGCGTCATTGAAGATTCGAACAACAGTGGATGATTTTATGGCAGATGGACAACAATCCCTCCAAAATTTTGATACATTTCGACAAGCCTTTAAATATTTCACGTTCAGCATCTTGAATACAATTTTCAATGCCTAGTAAACAAAATATGATTATGGGAATAAAGTGTTTCATTTAAGCTTAGTGACATGTTATAGGATGTTTGTGTTACCAATAAACGTCAATAAACTTACCTCCTTCGAAATGTAAGTGGTATGCTCTCCCCCCATGCCATCATTGGATGCCGTTAACATTGACATTCCTCACTTGACTTCGGCTTCCTATAAAAATTTTAAACTTCGTCAGCAACTTAAAAGACAGTCAGTAAATTTTTGATTTAACAAATACTTTCTAAAGTGCTACATAAAGTCCGACACCATATCCCTCTAAATCTCTGACTTTTGTTTTTCCATTCACAAAAATATTTTGTTTTCACCATAATCTCAGCAGTGTACAAAATGCAGCTGGTGAGGGTACACCAACGAAATTTTATTAGGTATTCTGTCCTGCATTACCTGTTATACAATGTATCCATGCACCGAAGAAAATAGGTTTTGAAAATCCACAATAGATAACCTGTCGCAGCTTTTGACGCTTCCTGGTATGTAGTTTCCTGGTAATCCAGTAACACATTTTTCATATGTTTACTTGGTAAGCAAGGTTGATTGAAATATATTCACTTTTTATATACACTTGGAATTTATATACCAAGTAATCCTGTGGGCATACTTTTCAGACATGATTTTTAATAGGTATTCACGCATTTGCGTATGCGTACATACATTATTTGTGCATACGTGGGTCTCTGGCTGCAACAAAGCATTCCGGAATGAAACAGCGTTCTGCGTGAGTATTTTATACATTCTTTTAAAATGCTGGTCTGAAAAAAATAAATTCATGAATGCTGAGTGAGTGCATTTTATGAAAAGCTTCAATGACCCACAGAAAATCTGTCTATGACACTTTGTTGAATTGAAAATATTCTTTCAAAAATATATTCGCTACTCTTCAGAATTTGTTTTTGAGGTAGGTGAAAATTAACCTATCGTGGAAATTCCTTTGTTCACTGAATATTGCCATTCAACACAACAGGCAGAGACGCAATCTTGCCTAGGCTCTTTTTATTATCGTTATTTCTTGCTTTCCACTCATTATGATTTAGCTTTAGTATTCACCAGAGTGAATTTTGTCAGCTAAAGGGCGTTTTTAAAGCCAACTGACCCATCAAAAAAGTTGATGTCTTCGATTTTGTTCATATTTGGGGAGAAAGATATATTTCATATGAAAGTAAAAAATCCAAAGTTTCAGCTCCGTACGACCTACTGGAGGCGCGCTACAAAAACAGGGTGTTTATTTCCCTGCTTAAATTGAGCAGTGCGCCATTTCTACATTTTTTAAGATAATTCAATTGGGTGAAATGCATCAGAATCTCCAAACGAAAATCAGGGAGGGGTATTTTTTCGATTTTTGAATTTTTATTTTCTATCGGAGTTATTAAGCGTCAAACTAAAAAAATCGGCCAATTTTGGGAGTTTTTAAAAATGCCAAATTTTGCCATTTTTGAGTCCTCATATCTTTAAAACCACACACCGTACACCACTTTCAAAATATACGTTTAGAAGAGCCTGTTGAGTAGATTCATATACAGTAGCCAATATGTCTATTGATGTTTCTCGTTAAAGTGAGGAGGGGAGCAAACATTGTACTTTTTGTACACCTTGTTTTAGTAAAAATAAAATATCTTAACACATAGCTCAGACACGAAGCATTCAACTGAAAATCTAAAACGGCCAAAATTTTCTCCTTAAAAAGTTGTCTCTTTATCTCCAAGCTCTCATAAAATCATACTCAGCTTTGCTCAGGTTACGTCGCTGGAAACGAAATAAAAGATTGCAGACACCGTCATTATCGTCCACACCAAAACCATCAGTGGCCAACCTTGATGCCTCTTCACTACTACGTCGAGTCTGAAAACGTCATATACGTCGTAAAACCATGATATTAGTCATTACTACTAGTAAGCGTTTCAATTCATAAAGAAAAAAATACAGTTCAATCATACCATACCATACCATACCATATACCATACCATAGAACATTGACCAAATCGGCTATTACCAGATATTTTTTGTAATCCAGATGCCTGCGTGATACCAAATGAAATCATACAATCAGTGAACTCCAGAGGATCACGGTTGTGATCCCAAATGGAAAAAATTCTCAAATCTAAAATCAAAAATAATACTGAATTAAATATTTTGTATAATAGAAATCTGGAGAAACGGCAAATTATTTATTCCTATCGTACACTTCAGAGATGAAATATTTGCCCTCCTAACAGTGGTCAAATTCTTCCACAAGTCTTCCTTTTCATTATAAAACATGTTAACGTGACTCTCGTCAATCCCAGTGATTCCGCTTTCATCCACCCAATTTGGATCAATATTAAGAGAAACAAGCTTTGGCCAGCTTTGGCACACCAACGAAAACGTTTCAGTACCGAGACCAGCTCCCAATATTTCCACGTTTGGCATTAAATCCATAAGTAACTTGATATGCTCTTTTTTCAGTAAGGATTGTTCAAGGTTGACTTCTCTGCACTTTTCTAACT